>JABASP010002968.1:0-16516 GCA_019776565.1 Sminthurinus signatus | reverse complement strand
AAAAAAGTAATAGCGTCGCGTCAAAGTCACAGATCAGAGATATATAATAAGTAATAAGCCATGTAACAACTAACAACTGGTAACAAGTAAACGTGACAAGTTAGCAGTGTATATTTTCATCCATATCATATTATAACGTATGTAAAAGGCGACAAATGACCATTTGATTGACGCGGTCTGTGTGTTTTAGTCTAGGAATTTTTGATTGTGTATTGTATGTGTAGGTATACATATTTACTTGTTTCGTACTTCGTATTTTCGTATGTCATATTGAGATAGCCTCGGCAGAGCACAAGGTTAATCTACATCCTCAATGTTCAATGTATTTTGAGTTTTGAGTTTTGCTCTTCATTTTTAATGGATCACAAAATGTGCGTCTCACACTGCTGGTCCAATCACCAATCATTTAGTATTTAGTAGTACAAGTTCAAAAATGTCAAATGCCAAAGGGGTAGCGAAATTAACACTGTGTTGTTGTCATTTGCAGTAATTTGTTATCATTTTGGATTTTTTTCCTCTATTCATTCAATCTTTGAATACAAAAAGGTTAAAAATTATTATCATTATTATTATTATGAATCGGTCATTCGTTTTATTCATGATAATAGCAATTTATATTCACATTAATTTTAAAACTTTTCCGACTGTTCACTTCCAATTCCAATTCAAATTTACTTCAAGACCACATTTTATACGGAAAAATAAATTATAAAAATTTGAATTTCATTCATCCTCTTGTTTGTCTAGGATCTGAGGTCTGGGCTATTTTTCAGTTTTCATGTTCACCGCCCTGTTATTTTTTCTATTTATAGAATTGCAAATAATAGCGACACACAGAAGCACAAAGGAAGCTAACAAAGTTCATTGTTGATAAAAAATAAAAATGTCATACATGATAAAGAGTAAAATATAATTATCACCTGAGTTGTAAAAAAATATATATATAATTCGCTGTCTGGAATTTGGAAATTGCGTAAGTATGAAAAGTTTAAAATAGAATTAAATAAAAGGTAAAAGCTTTAAGGACTACACTCTACACTGTAGTTAAAATTCCAACAGGCACGTGGAGGAAATTCAAATTAGAATACAATGAAAATACATTTTCTACATTTTTCTAATATTGTTAAAAATGCTCAAGTCATCTTGTTCAGTGCGATTCAGATCAAATTTCTTGCCACTTTCTCTATGCGTAACATGAGTCAGAACTCGGAACAATTCCAAAGTCCAAAGTCCAAATTATTGTACAATGTGCAAATGCAACCAAGAACCAAGTTCACACAAACAAAGAATTTGCCTATTTATGGTTTTTTTCCTCATTTATTATGATTATTTACATGTCCCTGATCTCTGTACTTTCTGCAATAGTTTTAACATGTACAATGTACATTGGAAATTGGGAATGAATGACATCTATCACCGGCTTACCGGTGATAACTAGTAAAGTAACCAGTAACCAGTGATCAATTGCATGTAAGGATGTCGAATGCATCATCATTTAATAAATTATGAGTGTTGTACACTGTGCACTGTGCTCTGTATTTATGATTAGTGTTTTGTATGTCATTAATAGTAATAATTAATACATTTGTGATGAACCATATCGAGCAAAAAATATCATGTAGTTTAATAATGATCCTTTGGACGAGTAGTTTTGACGAGCTTGTACAACATACACTGTACATTGTACGTTGTAAGTAGCAAGTAGAATGTAGAACACGATGTCGTCGCATTCTCGCATTTTATCAGCTCCATGTACAAATGTCCAAAAAATGTTTATGTCCTATACATGGGTTATGGGTTATAGGTGATGTACAGATATGAAGATGTACAACAAAACATGACACATATTGTAAAGGCATGGACTAGACTATCTATTGGATGAAAATATGAAAGACAGTAGACTGATGACAAGTATACATAGACGAAATTTACCTCTACTTTGTAATTATTATTGATAGATCACGCACCATAAACAAATGTACTACAATCTACAATCCACGTACATATACCTTTACTTTATTTTACTAAAAAATACACAATATTAATATCATGTAATCATGCAGTTTTGATTTTTGATTTTTGAGGTTTGAGATGCTCACGATAAAACTGATTAATTTTTTTTATAGATTCCTATATTATTCTGTGTATTTTGTATTCTGTATAAATTAATTCTTAATTCAGTGCTCGTGTAAAGTGTAAAGGTCATTAAAATCAAACGGTGTACTCAAAGCTCAAAGCTCAAAACCCAACAGTCGGTCGATGGATGAATGAATAAAATTACACTGTGCAAAACTTGTAATGTGTAAAGTAATAAAGAATGCAGAATGTGGAATCTAGAATGTAGCATCAATTTACATTTGAATTAGCATTTGCGATTTGTGAGACAGAATTGGACCAGTATTCAAAAAGCAAAAAAAAAATTAAGGTAAAAAAAGTAAAGTTCGGCATTCGGCATTCGGCAACTGACACGTTCACGTCAATCATTTTTCTGCCAATCCAATAGCCAATCAATAATTTCAATAATAATTGATAATTATTGATGAATAAACATTCTGGATTCTGGGTTACTAATGTAATAAAACGAGAATAATAATTGAGCATTGAGCACAGTACAAGTACAATGGATTATGGATTAGCCAGCTATAGTCAGCTACAGTCATTTAAGGGCAGGACAGTATACATAATCAAGTTTAGGTTGATATGAAATGAGAATACACTACTATACAGAGTACAAAGTACATATGTAGTACACAGTATAGAGTTGAGGTACAGGTACTTGTAACTTGTATTATTTATTTTCCATGATTGATATCAACTGAGATTTTTAAACAACGGGAACGTCCTTCAATAATGAGTTTTTAATGAAATTTCAATTACTTGGTTACAATTTACAATGTGTATTAGATACTAGGTATCCATATACGTATGTATTTTGTACCATGTCTCGTCAATTGATAGTCAGTAGTCAGTAGTCAACCTTTTAACTCAAGTCTCAAGTTTAAGCAATATCATGGAAACTGTAGGAAAAATTAAACTCAACCTGTGTTCTCTCCTCTCCTATAAAGTTGACAGTGTACTTTTAACTTATAACCTATATAGTCTTTACACTTTTTATACTTTAAAGTTTAAAGTTTAAACTAATCAGTATTCTATCACATGACCAGTCCATACTCCATACTTTGTATAATCTCATTATCTCTTTAGCATTTAATTTTTTTACTCGCGTAAAAAAATGAAACACGTTGTATTTTGTATTTCATATTTCATATTTGGTATTCTGTAGTTTAGATTTTGTGTTTATGATGAGAAAAATGTGAGCAAGGCAAGATGATAAGTGATGAATGAAATTTCGAGTGTTCAGTGCTCAATATTCAATACTCAAACAACTTGTCCTCTGCTCCTGATATAATATTCAAAATTCAAAACACAAAAAGCAAAGTACGGCTGGAATTTGGAATTTGCACTCTGTGATGGATTTGCATGCTCGTTCCCATTTAAATGTAGGCTACATACTACCTTCTACGTATTCTACTTACTACTTACTACTCATTGTCATGCTCACAGCTCACAACATCACATGGACTCTTGATTTTTTGGTTTTTGATTTTTTGATATCAACAAGAGTATGGACTATGAATTTGAACATTGATATTCATATCAATTATCAATACCGAATATCAAATATTCAATATTGAGCCAACTGTTTTCATTGAATAGTCAATAGTTAATAAATCATAATCCAGAAAAAAAAACTATCGGAATTAAAAGTATTGAGTAAACTATCAATAAAGCATTTAAAATAAGCTTTCATAGCATGACAATAATAATAATAATAATAAAAGTTATTGTTCAGTCTCCAGCGGGTAAAAGATAGATACGTATGATACATAAAGTATAACACATTATTATATAAATCCACATAAATCCATCACCTTATTTAAAATTCAATTGGAGATTAGAGATGATGATGAATTCTACAGCCTACTGGCTACTGACTACTGTCTATTGTATTACGTCGTGGCTTTACAATTACAATTTGGAATCATGCATATACTAATATTTTATGCTCAAGTGAGCAAATGATTGTGAATTGTCAAGTGAGCTCATTGAAGCTTGATCTATGTAATCCTCGATTGATTATAAATTACAAATTATAAAAGTAATCCTTATCTAAACTTATCAGCGTGTATACACAATTTGGTAGTTGTATCTTGTATCTTGTCTGTTAAATGACACTTGTGTATAACATGTGCTAACAACATGACAAAATACATAACAGTAAACACTAAACAGTAAATACAAAATGAAAATAACAGGTGAAATCGGATTGGATTACATATTGATTGTTCTCCGTAACAATTTCTATCAAACAGGGTAAAAACTTTCTGCTATAGACCATAGATAATAGATACTAGACAGTAGACACAGAGAGACAGAGAGACAGAGAAGGAGAGAAAAAAAACAATACGTATGATTTGTTATTTCAAACAATCTGTTCACACCGGATGAGTCGTAGTCCCCGTAAATTTACATTCACAGTTTACACATAGGTAGCATAGCACTTGAGAAAGTCAATATTAATTAATAACACATTTTTTGACACCCAATGTGTCAATGTGTAACACACACATGTATTACATGTAACATGTACTACGTAAAAACGTGGGCTGCTATCCTGTCATGTTATGTCGTCAGTCGTCAAGCTTTGATAATAAGAATTGTTTTTTCATATCTATCATTTTGATTTACATATATGTACGTTTTGTACATGATATGTTACATGTATAATTTTCAAGTGGATCTGAATCGGAATCTGAAATCTGAAGATGAGCTGTTGATGACAGTATGGATAATGGATAATGGATAAACAATAAATTTACTATAACACACAATATCCAGTCTTTTATAACAAATTAGGTAAATCCCATTGTGTAATGTTTATTGTTTACTGGGTTTTTTGACATATCAAACTTTTCAAGATTGATAGAGATCAGAGTAATAATATAAATTATTACACTGCATATTTTATGAATGACTAGTCATTTTATGTGGATGACAAATAAACTTTTCCCAATACTCATAATAATCAAAAGCTGGAATGTGGAATGTGGGATATTGGATGTATTATAGATTACAAAATAGACGAAATAAAAATTCCTTAGATTTAACATTTTTAAATCTAGGAACGGAATTGCTTAAAGTACTTTCCAGTTGTACAAACAGATGAATACTTACACGCAGCAATTGTGTATCTGTAGCCATCATATTACACATTATGTAGATTCCACTACAAAAAGATGTAATTCCGCAATTATTATTACAAGCTCTGATCCGAGTAATTCTGTACATTGTACATGCAATAAACCACTCTGGAACTTCAACCAGAGTCTAACAACTAGCAGTGCCAAAAAGGGTAAAATTATTATGGATTACGTCTTGAGAGTCTCAAGTTGAGACGAATGAAAAAAAAAGGAAAAAAAGAATGAAAAATATTAAACGGTGAAAGAACTATTGAATGACATGAATGCAACATGCAACTCGTTTCCATTTTATTTATTTGTATCCAGTATCCAAGCTTTTAAAGTCTTCGTTTTGTTCTGTTAAATACGTTCAAGGTTCAAGTGCATCATTTATCTTCATTATTTGCATCCGAATTGTACATTATATTGTATAGTGTGCTGAGGAAAATTCTATGAAAAAGACTGACTATTTTTTTAAAACAAGTTAAGAGAATTCAAGTGAAAGTATGAAAAAAATTGAAAACTTTTTGCATAACACAGATATTGCAAATATCAGTTCCTTTAACCTGCATTAAATAAGAAATAAATAACAAAATCATAGGGAAAAAAGTAGTTGTAATTTGTAATGCACCTTTCATACACTATCATGCTTGATAAAGTACAGAAAATAAAAAGCATTTAAAGCTTGCATTTACAAATGAAAAGGGTGAAGTTCATGCAAAACTTTATACTTCTTAAAATTTTATAGACAGAAAAAAAGCTGCACACGAAATACTGAACACTGAACAAGCAAAAACATGGAAATATGTAGGAATAAGTATTTTTATTTTTATAAACAAAACTGCAAATACTGCATCCTGCACGAGTACAAAGTACGACTGGCATACGCTGTAAATACATAAAGCATATTATGAGGAATAAAAGTAGATTATGTACTCATTGCATCTATAGATTCCCCAACATAGAACATGGAATATAGAATCTAGGATCTAAAATAAACATGAAACATACTGTTTCCAATATTGACTTTTGAACTCCTTCCCCCTTCAAATCTTTCATCACGTTTATGTAGTAAAATATCACATGTCTCAAGTATTTTCCGTCCATAAACTTCTTACTTTCTTTTTATAATATTGTACATTGTACATTCAATATTGAATACTGAAAACCACACAAAAGAAACAAACACTCACAATCTATTATTATTTATTACATACAAAGTTTTTGAAATAGTTGAAATGAAAGGAATAAAGAAAAAACGGCCCCAAAAACCTCGTCAGATATAGATATTTTAATGGTTAATTGTTTGTCTATGAATATTTTTCATGCAGTAAAAATTTACTAGATACTGGAGTCAGTGGCACAGTTTTTTCAATGCATGGCATCCATCATCCATGTGTTGTAGTAAATTGTTTCTCATAAAATTGAGATGAATTCCTGGATGTTTTATGTACTAGTGGCTTACTTTCTTCCTTCACATCTCACACACATTGTACATTGTACACTGTACGCTGTACACACTGAGCATGTGGTACGGTTTTGAACATGAGAATTTCTTTTATGACACTTTTATACCGCGACCTTTTATACATGAATATATATAAAATGCGTAAACTACTCTATACGTTATAAGTGTATACGTCCATATATTAAATACTAAATACTGTATGTTGTATATTATAAAATGAGATCTTTCCTTTGCTCCCGCATTTGACATTTGTTCGGGTCAATAACCAACACCCGCACATGGCACATGGCTAAGCCCCAGTTTAGATTGTGCACTGTGCAAGTACAATGTACAGCGTACAGTTGAATCTTCTGCACGAGTGTGCTACCTGGAAATTCCGCTTCCCTTTGTGTTTTGTGTTTTGTGTTTCTTAATGTCAAGTAGAAGAAACACGTGTATTTTATAGCGTAAGTAATTGGAGCCAGAAACCTTCAACATGATGGTTTATACAATACAAACAAGAGCTTGGTGCATGTATTATGTGTAATGTGTAATGTGTATTCTTGAAATTTTATCTCTTCATGAAATTAGTCCAAGAAAATCAGACAACTTAATACAGCATGTTACAGGTTTTGTTTTTAAATAGTGTTCTTGCCTCATTACTCTTCCCTGATATTCTAGATTCCACGTTTATAATTTATAATATCAAATTTTTCATTTTAGTAATCATAAAAATATGTAAAATACAAATGTGTATTAGTGTATCACAGGGGCAAACGATTAAATGAGGAAGACGAATGTATCAGTGTTGTGTGTCGAGACGTTAGATATTTTGGTATGTTTTTCGTGCCAAGATCTAGGTAAATTACTCGGATAATCTCCGCATATATTCATATTTGTATGTATGTGTGCAAACCAGACTTGGATTAAGGACTCAAAGCTCAAAGATCTGGAATCTGCAGTCTGAAAAAGATATGAAATAGATTGGGACTGAGAATTATCACACATCTATTGATATATCTAAATTTTATTCTCTTTCATATAATATTTTTTACCTGTACATTTTGTTAGTAATACTTTGTGTAGTAAGTATATAATATATTATGTATTACATACACTATGACTCAAATACATTTTTCAGATTTTGATGATGATTCAGAAAACAGAAACAGCAAACAAATTGGATGTAAATAATACTTAGATATGTTCCAGGATTTTTTCTCACACGTGTATCTTAGATCCTAGATATCGTAGATACTACCTACATAGATACACGAACAAAGTGAGTTTCACCTACTTGTTCAATCTTGCATGAGTCTATATTTTTATTTTTTGGGATAAAATAAACAGAAGATGTTGTCCTCTTTCTTTCTTTCTTCACACTCCCACCGAATTCAAATGGGTGGTTTTTCTCTACAAACTACAAACACTTGTACTATACACATGGATGTATGTATTTATGTATGTATACAAAATCTTTCCGCCTACTACCAACTGAACATTCTTCATACTTGAGTTCAGATTCCCTCCTGTAATTCAACTTGGACCGACTTGGAATGGCCAACAGCCAACCTTTTAATATCTGCATTCACTATATTCTATATTCTGTATTCACTCCTTCGTGGTTGGGGTTTCGGAATGAAAGAAAAATCTGCATCTCAATTTTCCTCTACACTCTGTACTCTACACTTTGAGTTGTATGCTCTTTGCTATGTATTATGTAGTACAACTTGCATGTGCTTCCTGTTCATGTTTTTCATGTAGAAAGATCTGCTTTAAATCCATGTTCCAAAAATCTGTGTCACTGTATTCGTATTCGTATTTGTATTGTACGTTGTACTTTGTACTGGTCACCGAGTTTCCTTTTCAAGTCATCTTTTGAATGCAGAGAAAGAGTGAGAGAAAGAGAAAGAACGGAAGAACGGAAGCAAGTGGATGAATCTCGATTCTTCATTCATTCTTTATGTAAAAAGTAAAAAGTAAAAATGTACAAAATGTGCATGCACTTTTCATTTTCCTTTTCGTTTTGTAAAATATTTTTACTAGTTTTTTTCTTACCTCTTTTACTTTACTGCAAACTGCAGACACGAGCTCGACTCGACTCAAGTCTCGGCCTTTTCCCATTGAATTACATGCATCCATACTCCATACACTAGACCAATAATTCTGTGTAGAAATCTTTTACCAGGGACATATTTCATATGAACCGAATAGTCTTTTGACACTCTCGCCTTGTCTTCCTGTCCTAGAAAATCTTGTCCTCACTTTTATACAAATTTGTAGTACTGCAGAACTGCAGATACAGAAAGAGATACAGCGGTTCAATGTTCAGGGCTACAGATGCAGAAACAAATACAGATACAGACTTTGAACAGAGATTTAGTGGGAGTAAGTAAAAGAAACATATTTGTAAACTTATTTTACATGTCTTTGTAGTATTTAGATGTGTACATGATACATGTATCTAAATTTTTATGATACATAGTATAATGTATAAAGTACAGAGTATAGAATATGTACAAAGTACAAACAGTCTGACGTGTATTTTCAACCAGGAAAATTATGGGGGAGAAAATAAATGTTGTCTTTTTAGACATTGAGACATAAAAATGTATGCGGCTCAAGATTCCAGACTCCAGAATCTAAACTCAACTGGGTTCAAAACAAAAAAACAGCTTCAGTTTACTGAAAATAAATCTTCGTACAGTCTCAATAAAATGTGACAATATATTTTATGTATTTTTCCTGCACCTCTGCATCTTCTATCTATTTTGTCCTTCAGAGTTTAAACTTTATTCTTTATTTGTTAGATCCATCTCAAATCTCGAGGCTCTAAAGTTGTTCATGCCACACTTGTGTTTACAAAACTTTGGAATTGAAATAGAAAATAAACAATACTTATATGTTATAACAATATGAAATATGACTACATCATCGTTCATGGTCTGTAGTCCATAATCAATAATACAACCTTTTTACGCCCGCTTCTTCTTAAGCACTCCAAAGTTACTGTAATAAATTTTAGCCGGCATCCAAGAGCTTTCTTTCTTTTACTACAGGAAATGCAAGTCATATTTTTAGATACTAGATTTTAGACCACACAGTGCAAAAAGGATAAAAATAGCAAGAAGAAATGAATACATGCAAAAGGTCATGAGTTTATGGTTTATGATTTATGGTACATGGAATAATTTGAGAACTGGGCTAAACTATTTTTATTTTTACCTGGCTCTTTTTGTTTTTGACACTTGAAACTACGGTCAATAAAAAATACATGTATATTAAATTATATGCACAAGAAAAGATACTTTTCCTCATTTCTTGGCTAACTGAAGCTTTGGTTTTGGAGAAAGTACATGAATTTCAACTTCTTTTTACTATTCTATTTGTCTCGGAATTCTAAATCCTGATGAGACAGGTCACTGTCCGGTATAATTTACACATTTCATGTTTAAAAAGGTTGGAGGTCTACCTCTAAGTCTGTCTGACACAGGGGAGAGAGAAAGCGGACAGATTTAGACGGGATGTTTTGTCCACTTCTACATTCTACATATTACATACATATGAATACTCCGTTCTGAATTTTGAACCATATTAACATATTTTTATGTACATGTGAGATGCGTATAAATACACAGTATATTATATTATGAGGTTTTATACATTTTGTGTCAAAATGCATCTCTGGGTTTTTCCTTTTTATGCCATGTGACTGCCTTCAAAGCCATGAGTTCTGAGAAATGGAATGTAATATGTATATTGTATATTGTATGTGTGTGGGAGTAGAATGCATGTACATTTTTTAAACAAGGATGAGAACCGAAAGCCAAGAGACAGAGAGAAAGGTAAATGTTAATACAATGAGACAACACGAAAGTCTCAAGTATATTCGTGTATATAATTCATTGAGACTGAAACGGAAGTTCAAATCAGAACCATGAAAATTTCCCTCATATATTCATATCACATAGAAAACTGGGGAAAGTGGGACGTCTGTTGAAAGAATAAATGAGTACCTACAAATTTACGCTATTCCACCATGTTCCAATGTTCCATGCTCCATGGTCAAAAGAAACTTACAAGAGGTAGAATACGAGTATAGAAGTAAATATTGTACAAATCCTACATAAACTGACACTGTACTTTAGTTTGAATTTGGAGAGTTGTGGAGAGATAAATGGGACCTGATTTCATAGTGAGTAGCGAGACTAGAGCTATAGATTTACACCACAGAATTCTCTACTTGACTTTTCTATTTGTGTAGACTATACACTGTACACAATACACATGCATCAGCTAGAAAAGTATGTATCTAAAGGCAAAGATTACATTTTCAAATTTGTACATGGTAGATTTAATGCAGGACATGATGGATCGTGACTTGTGTTCTGAGGATTTTTGTATTCATTATATTCCAAATTTAGTGAAATTTTCTTCATAATTCCTCATTCATCATTCAGCACTTATATTTTTAATTCTTGGATCATGGAAGAATTCATGTAAATTTAGGAGTGTCCTCCTTTGAATTTTTTACACATGTATCTTTCCGTACTGAACAGTAACATCTGAATTCTGTATCTGAAATGTGCACGTGCACTACACGTGTAGTGTATTTCAAATTTTATGAACATTTATTTTTCCTAAAAGTAAAGGTTTATCATAATATTTCTTCTCCGTCTTAATTCTTAATGTGACCAGAATAATTTTTACTCCAGTTTTGTCCAAATTCTAAATGCAGTAAGCCCCTAGAATTTGCTGTAAAATTTACTCTGTTTTATCTTTCTCCATTCTGTATTCTGTATGCTAAACGTAAAGGGGTTGCTTTTGCTTTGCTTTTGTTCAAAGTGAGTAATATTTGAGCAGTCAAGTATTTATGTATGTATACTTTGAGAAATTATGAAAAAGATTCAGGATGTACCGAGAATTCAGAATTCAGAATGTAGAATCTAGAGTCAAAAGAGCGGTATTTTATCTCATCTCTTTCCTCTTTGCTGAATTTATGCAGTGACAAGAACCTGAGCGGAATTTGTAAATTTGACCAAGTATCCGCAAGTAAGATACATGCATAATGTATTGCACATTAATCATTTCATTCAGAGATTTTCATCTTTTTTGCCTGGTAGCTCTCTGCTGTCTAGTACTTTGAAGTTTGAAGTACTCTCTACTCTTCCTCTAGTCTGGAATCTGGGAGACAATTCGAACTGGTTATAATAAAATTTGGCGCCATATCAACTACGTGTAATTATCTGAATCAAAACTCATGAACACCTTCATTATCATTTAATGTAGTGCGTAATAAATGTATTGTATGCTGTACATTGTACATATCTGCAATTTTATATGATCTTCTACATATTGCCAATTGCCAATCGCCAATAGCCAGCACGTCTTTTATTACTACTGAGAATAATAATTATTATTAAAGGAGCAACCGTCATATTACTTATTTACCTTTTAGTTAGTTTTATCTAGTATTTACAAGTTGGAACTGAAACAGACTAATTACCATCATTACATAACAGGTTGTTAGATGTAAGTTGTAAGTTGTTGTACATGTGGAAGGAGCATGCAAATAGTTGACTCGGCTCATTTATCATTGAGACTTTGAAATGAAAAATGAAGAAGCAGTTGAAGTATTACACATAACATATTCAATAGTCATTCAGGTTTGAAGTTTGAGGTTTGAGTTGTAAATTTCTAATTCCTATTTATTATTTATTTACCTGAATCCTCAGTGTAATATAAAATACAACAACATTTTTTGCATAAAAGCTCTTTCCATTTAAAAAAACCCAATAGTCAGTAGTCAATATCCCAATGATGGGAAAAGGAAACAACTTGATTCTATCACCTTTCACTAGTTAACTATAGTGAACTATTTTATGTATAATATTCTTCACCCATTTCAGTTTTCAGTCATGATCTAAAATGGATTCGAACGGTATAAAGGTAAAAGGTAAAAGGTATAAAGAATAAAAATACAAGAGCCGAGACAACAGAGTTGATTCGGTATTTGGTATGTTAATGTTGAACTTTGAATGTAAAACAAT
Organism: Sminthurinus signatus; assembly: GCA_019776565.1. NCBI lineage: Eukaryota > Metazoa > Arthropoda > Collembola > Symphypleona > Katiannidae > Sminthurinus > Sminthurinus signatus. The sequence continues at coordinate 3,779 of JABASP010002968.1, read as the reverse complement.
TCTTTTTCACGTTGACCAGCCAGCCAGTCAGTTGAAATACATTGTACATTGTACATTCACAATACACATGGAGCTTTTGTCTAGTAAAGTCCAAGTCAAGTACATGCAGAATGCAGTAGACACGAGATACTAGACAAAAGATAAGAGGAGCAAGGAAAAAGTTTTCTTTTGTCGTAGTCGTAGTTGTAGTTATGTTGTCTTGGGTTGTCTTGGGTTTGGTGGAAGGAGAAGATTTATTTAGATTTTTATTGTAAATGTTCTCTTTTTTCCTATTATTGATCGATGGAGCAACTACAACTTTTTTTTACCTTCCTCAGTGCATTTTTTGTGATGCTGTTTACTCTTTCTGTTACCTCTATCTGAATTCTGGATTCTGGATTCTGAATACTCAATAATATACTCACTACTACTACATGTGTACACTTTGTACTTTGTACCAACATGTTTTTCTTGCACTACATACACACGACTTGAGATGTGGTAGGTAGACATAGACATTTGTGCACAAACCCAAATTTTGCATTACACCATTTGAGATTTGAGATGTGAAATCTGTCTGCTCCCTGATACAATGCTCTTCGATCCTGAATCCTCAGATTCTGTTGTGTGTACATTTCACATTTTACATTGTAGTACTTTGAACTGGATCTGAATCTTGATCTGGAACAGGATTTGTTTTGTTGAACCTACATTTTTTTACATGCCTATCGTACATGTACAACTGTGCACAATTATTGTAAAAGTGCACATCCTTTTTTGTAAACAAGTACCTGCATTTTCTTTCATAGCACAACTTGTCTGTACATTGTACATTGTACATACTACATACACTTAATTTCTACACGAGACTTTTATTATGTATATTTTACAAAGAGGCTCCAGCCGACTGCCGGCAAAAAACAATACTCAACTAGATACTTCATATAAAACAATGTTAAATGTTAAAGATACTGCTGATTAAAAACAGGTCATGAAGTAGAGAATACCTAACTTAAATCACATTAACGTTTCTCATGTCATGGCTTCAGTCTTGAGTCTTGAGTCTTGAGTTTAGCTCCGGTTTATAAATAGTTGTGGAAAGAAAAATGTAAAAATAAATCTCATAAATAAATTTTCATTTTATAATCTATCATCCATCATCATCATCATCATGAGGACAACAGTATGTACAATGTAGAATTTATAAGGCACAATTTGCAATGTACATCTCCATGAATACAAATCCCATGCGTAATTTCATGGTTGCATGCTTTCTTCTTCCTCCTTGGTTTTGGTTTTTGCACTGGAGCATGTGAAGCTAAGCTAAACAAAACTAAACAAGTTTCTATTTATAAATCAAGTTGTCGGGATGAATGAAATCAATAATTCAAGGCAAGTGGTAAGCACTTGATTTTTTTTTAATCAGGAAACAAAAACAAAACAGCAGGTCTCTACTCCTTTTAAAATGTCTACTTGACTACGACTACTACCACCGGATATATGTAATATGTATAGATGGAGGATTCCGAGAAAACAGAAATCAATTACACATCTTTTGCTCTGGTTATATTTTTGGCGAGTATAGTACACTGTACACTGTACCTTGTACATTGTGCATGTAGGTAGCAGGTATCAAGTATAGAGTAGAGATGCAAGGAAGCGGAATAAGACGAGAAACGAGAATGATGAAGGTTCATCTTGTTTCGTGCGTCAGTACAGTGGTGATTGGAGGAAAGGATGATTCACTTGGACTTGGACTTGGGCTTCAAGTTGGAAGAGAAACGAGAAATGAGAGTGAAATGAAAGATGAAAGTACACGGTACACGGTGATCCGCTTGCATATATACGATATACTTTGTATTTTGTAATATACTATAAATCCGCCGTATATCTTAATTTCCACCGTATACTTAATTCGTAATACTGTTAAAACTGTAGACTGTAGTATTCTGTATGAATGAAATGAAAAATCATTCTATGTACTGTATACAGTATACTCAAATAATATTATACACGTAATACCTGATACTTGCTTCTGTGCGTTCTTCATCTTCAAAACTCGTAGAAAAGCTGTCTCTTGGAATATGATAAAAAATTCTTTCAAGTGGAATAAATATACTATCATCTTAAATGATAAATTTTGGACGTCTTTTGTACAGTATAAAGATTAAAGATACATAATTTCAGCAAAAGTTGTATTTTGGAATTTTTTTATCCAAAAAAAATCCAGGATGCACAATCAACTCTAGGATTTAAATTTCGAGTTTTGACTTTCGACTTTTGAGTCTGCAAAGTACAACGTATACGATATACGATATACGGTACACGTAAAAGTAATAATTGTTGCTTGCATAACAATAATAATAATTATTATTATTATTTATGCATCTATAATTTTATATTATGCGAATATCATTCATCTACGAATGTAATATCGACGTGTATACATGTAAATATATAGTATTTCATACTTCATATAGATATATTGTGTAAATCATTTTACCAGTTCCGCGTTTACTCTAGTCTCTAGTCTAGTCTCTATCTTCATTTTCCTTAGTTACACTTGCACTTGTAATCGTACTCTTACTTCTTACTGAATGCGGGCAAAGAAAATAAATGAACGTCTTGTAACTTGTAACTTGTAGGACTGCAATCAACTTTGTGAATAACAAAGAGATGTTTATTAATTCACTTCACTCTTCATTATCCATTATTCTTCATTCGTTATTCATTATCATTGCTGCGGACATGAGACTTGATATCGATTCGTTTAATGCAAGCTTCTAGTACAAAGTACACACTACAGATTAGAAACTACAAACTACAGACAAAAGACAAAATGTAAAATATAAAAAGTAAAATATGCACCAATCTATAATCTATAATGTAAAATACAACTGATGGAAAGATCAACTGGAAATTTCCTCTGTAAAGTATGTACGAAAGACGTAAGTAGAAAGACAAGATCATGATCATGCTCTACGAAAACTGATATGTAGATTATATAATATTTAATATACTATATCATATTATGTACAACTTTTTCTGTTCTAATTCTACCACATACATCTCTAATCTACATGTAATAACTCTATCTGATTGTCTGTCTATCACTGTCTGAGTCATGTATTATCCTTTTCTTTTGCACGTGATTCAGAATTCAGACAAAAAATATTGGCGACTTGGCTTTGGCCTGTAGAAAAGTTACTTCCCATGTGCTATGTGTAATGCATACACCTCGAAGCTCGAGGCTCCAGGTATACAACAATACACACACCTTTTACACTACTAAATGCATTTCGTCTTGGGAATTTTCCACATTTTGTCAATTCACAAGCTAAAAGTATTTACTTATATTTGAATTCTCTTTTACATAATTTTTTCCTTCTGTGTACCTGGACGATATGAACATGTATGTATATTATGCGCAAGCCATGTATTGTAATGGACAATTTTTTTGGTGAAACAAGAGCATCAAGATTTAGTTTTGGTGTATTCACAGTAATTTACAATGAGATATACATGGACAACTTCTGCTACCTAACGAGATGAGAGGGACAGAAGAGCAAGAACAAAAAAAAAGTTGTAAGCTCACACCTCATCACATTCAAGATTCAACACTAAATTTTATGCACAAATTTTCTTTTGAGTAAAATCCACCGTAGCAAAACAATAAAAAGTAGTTTGCTCTCATGTATATTGTGTATATATATGGATTTGGACACTTGTACAATTTATATATCTGTAGACTGTATAAAAATACCTATAAGCAATATGCACAAGGGACTCTGGAGCTTGCA
>JABASP010002967.1:0-16520 GCA_019776565.1 Sminthurinus signatus | reverse complement strand
TGCAAAATAATATTTCAAATGAAAAAGTTTTAAAGTGATAAATAAATACTGTGGATACCTTGATAATACTTACATAATGTATATTTTATGTATGTCTGAATTTTGCAGGTGATGATTTAGAAATCCAAAATACATTTTACATTCAAGACTCACAAAAGAGAATAGAACTTTATACCCCAACACCTGAAGAGAAAAAGGGATGGATGGAGGCAATTTATCGTGCAAGAGTAGACCTTCTGGAAAGAAAATCTTCACTTAGATTAGGATCAATCAGTCCAGTTGAAGAAGATTTGGGTTTACGTGAACCAGCCAAAATAAAAAGTGAATCAGTAAGCAAATGTATGGAATGTCATTCAGCTTTTAGTATGCTCAAGAGAAGACATCATTGTGCATGCTGTGGTTCAGTAAGTTTTCATCTCATTTTTTTATATGTATTTTTTACAAGCATAAAATATGATGTATTTGATTTGCAAATTCATATAATATGATATTCACAATATGTATAATATCTTGTTATGGCATTGATATTGAATAATAAACTCTTTTACTAGGTTGTTTGTAACAAGTGCAGTGGTACCAAAAGGAAATTGAGCTATTGTGGAGGAAAACTCTGTAGAGTGTGTAAAACTTGTAAAAGTATTTTAGAAGAGCGTGAAAATTCAACAAAAAGGAATGGAAATTCACCGTCACCACCATCACCCGAAGAAATTGGCGTTGTTCCTGGTGTTTTAGATGTAAGCTTTGTTTATTTTACAGTCAAAATATAAAATCTAAATCATTTGTTACATTTATACATGTAGTATAATAACATTATTACTTATGTATTATGTATCAATATTTTGACTACATATGTGTTCTGTTATTTTTTATTACATGACATTGGCAATGAAATTTTTTTATGTGAAACATCTGTATTATGAATTTATGTATAAAACTGGCTTATGATTTCTAACCATGTAATATATTATTTATTATATATAGGTTCCTGCATCATCATCATCTGTTATTAGTGGATATCTTAGTTTAAGATTAAGGGGCAAAAAAGACTGTGTATCAAGATGGTTTACTTTACGACGTGATTTTGTGTTTTACTGCTACATGAAAGATACAGATCAACGTGCAATCACTGCAACACCTTTACCCGGAATGTCTGTGCTCCTAGCAGAAAATGTACCGAAATCAGAAACGAATTTAAGGTTTGTTGGTCTTATTTTTTTTTACAAATCTAAAGAAAAACCTCTGTTATAAAATCTATAATATATATAGTTTGTAGCGTGTATTATGAATATATACATTATGAATTCTAAAATAAAAGATTTTTTTTGAATATTTTTTTCAACCATTGTTATGTTTTGTTTTGATATATATTACAGTAATGCGGAGAGAGAAAGAGCTTTTAGAGTAGCTCATGATACTGGGAGAAAGAGTTTTCTATTTCTTGCTAAAAATAGAGAACAAGCCATTGGTTGGGTAAAAATCCTACAACTTGCTGCCAAAGCGGACCTTAGCAGTTTCAGTAGTAATGGAAACATCACTCAAACGGATGGAAATCCATCTTGACATATCAAATGTTCATAAATAGTTGTAAGTTTAAGTGAGGAACTATTATTATTACTTTATTATTAAAACACGAAACACTTGTGTCTAAAAATTGTTGCATGTAGTCTCATTTGCTACTTTAAAAAAAAACAACCAAACTTCCATACTGTACAGCCTAAATATTGAAAGGGAAATAATTCGGTTTGCTATTGTTACTACTTATTATACTTATTATTAAGGATATTATGTATTATGTATACATATACATACATGAATTTGAAATAGTTATATTATAGACATACACATTGTATGTATTTTGTCTTGAAATATGATGTATTGCCAGTATTTTTAATTGTGTGTTATAAGTTACAAAAACCTTCTCAACGAAAAGGTAGACGACAGCACAATCGAAACTAATCATTTACACTGATTAAAAATGTACGTCAAATAATCTAGGCTATTTTGTAATTTAGGAAACAGAAGAGAAAACTTCTAAAATAAACAATACAATTGTGACGAACATGAAAACTACGATCATAAATGATACTATACAATATATCATTTTTAAATAGATTTTTGCTATGTACTAAATGTGTTGCCGGTTAAAGAAAGGGAGACGCACATATATTATGACTTTATAAAAAAATATATGAATCATGCTGAGACAGTTATTTTTATTCTGTGCTTTACTGTATTTTTGACTATGAGAGATTATATATACATATATTTTATTTTTAGTAGGCTTCTATTTTCTATTTTATAAAGGAAATTATGATACATTTATATTGTATTATATATATCTTGTTTTTATTTTCGCCTATATATTAACACAAAAAATTTATTAAATAAGTTACATAGACTGTAGATACACAATTATGTAGATTATAATATTATATTAACTATTAAATTATGGTACTATAATAATGTAAATTATTATACTTGTTGCAAAGAAAAAGGACTTCAATCAAATGTTATCAAGAGAGAGAGAGAGAGAGTCAATAGCTGTGTTTTAAATGTTTTTAAGGGTTTGAATACCCTCCTATTTTTTCGGCTAGGAACTTGTGTGAAAACTTGTTGTGGGAAGCAACTGAAAAAAATGCGTTTAACATAGAATCCAGGATTTCCCCGAGTACAAATATATCTACTTTGTTACAATACATGAATACATTCATGTATATATATAAAAAGAACATTTCAAAAATACACGATTTCGCAAAACTCTCCTGTATTCGCTTTATTATACATATTATATTATACGATAGTAGCTTAAAAAGTAATGTTGACTCTTCAGTTATACAATGCACGGTTCATGTGATGTTTAATTGCTATATATTATATATACTCATGTTATTTTGAATGCAAATATAATGGTACTACCTATTATTATTATTATTAAGTGAGGAAAAGGCTTCAAATCAGTAAGAGAGAAAGAAAGAAGAAGAAGACGAAAAAAATAAATAAATTAAGTACAAAACAAACCGTATAGTATTATTTTGATTTTGAATTGCTTTAGCTCATTGGAATAAGATAATAATTATTATTGCAAAATGTTCCATAAAGGAAGAGTTTGGCTTGTCAAAGTTTCCTAATAAATAATAGTTGTTATTCTATTGTATTACAATATAAACATAAATAATACACTATAAAACATTCAGTGTATTTTCTCCAGTATATTATATATTATACATAGTACATAATAATCTTATCTTCTTATGCATTACAAAATCAAAACAAAGATGGCATATTATTATATTGTCAGTTGTCATAATTATTCTGTAGGTTTATCCTATTCATTATACATATGTAGTTTAGTTTACAGGGAAAGATCAAAGAAAAAAAGTTACAAGTTCAAATCAAATTGTCTTTAAATTTATTTATAATTTTATTATTTTATGATAATAAACTACTTTAGAAAATTTAAAAAAGAGAAACTCTATACCAATAGAAGGTTATTACCAAAAACCAAAACAGTGCACAAAGGCATATATTATTGTGAAACAAAAAGTATATAATTAGTATGTTACGTTACATTACATGTTATATTTATTTGACTATAATAATATGTATAATTCGTAAGTATATATAACTACGGGAGTATTATGCACAAAATGAATAGGTATAATTTATATATGGATATTATACCATGTTTAATGTGTAATGTATTGAGAGAAGAGAGAATGTGATGGGGAAAATGAGACACCATGAAAATGTTATAGAATGCTGCTTAGATTTCGAATGTTTACCTAATTCTTATTTGTGATACGGTTTGTACGACTCAATTACATATACACAAAAAGATTCGTTCATGAGGTTATGTGAAGCTAACAAGTACGTGAATAAATATCTAAATAAGTAAACACATTTGATAATAAACTACTGATTACTGTTGTATTGTTTACAAATCCAAGTTTGGATTTGCTCATTACTCATTATATTACAAAAAAAAATTCAAGCATCTTAGCATCTGTATTAGTGCCTGTAATTTTGAACATGAAACGCTACTATAAAAGATGACATACGAATTATAACACTACACTCACTAATACTAGTTCTAAGATGTTTTTGTTTATTTGTTTTCTCAAAACCTAGAGTAGAATGAGAATAGTGAATCCCTGGTGTATACACGTTAAAAAACCCATCAAAATTCAGGAATACTTTTCCATGCGCTCGGGAATTTTGCTAGAGCAAACTTGGCCGCTACATTGCACACCAGTGAGGGTAACGATTAAGAATTAAGAAAATGAGCTTCTAAGTTATTAAATGTACCTCTATTGTTAGTATTTAAAGATATTTCAAGAGAAAAAACAGATAAATAAGTCCGGTCATGAGAAACGCTGAGGATTTTGATTATAGTTTTTGGAGTATCCGTAAGCGAAAAATAAAAGGGAAAAATTATGCAATCCCCTTTTTTTATTGATAAATTAATACTGAATTAAACATAGTATGTGCTACATTTTATCGTACATGTAATGGGGTACGCATGAAAATTTATCTGTGCCTCTCATAAGATACATCGAACATCAAACTTGTAGCAGCAAAAGGGGCGTTTAGATTTTATTTCTATATCTGTATCTGTATTCTGGATATTTATAATAATAATTATTATTATTTCTCATTCTGAGAAGGAGATGAAATGGTCAATGGTCATAATATGTCATATGTATTCATGTAATTTCCATCATTAACTAAAACGTCTCACTTTTTGTTTGATAAGACTGAGTCAATAAACATATTCTATACCATATTTCTCGCGTTTCATAATGTATTCAAGAATGTATATAGGCTAATATTCATGTGCATATTATTTCAATTTACGATAGATATTCTATATTCCGTATTAATCAAGTTTCAAGTATTACATGTAAAATGGAAAATGTAAACTGTATTTTGTGTGGACAAAATTCGTAAAACGACCTAGGGATTTTTTTATTGATTCACACTGTCGTCATCATACATCATACGCGGATATCAGATTAAACAAATAAATCTTGAACTTGCCTGGCCTTTTCCAAGATAAAGGAAATTATCTTGGGATTTCAAAGGAATCTGGAATTACATCATTCAGCATTTGCTGTGAGCTGTGACATAAAGGAAAGATGGAGGAGGGGATGGGAAATAATAATCCACGTCAACTTACTTAAGTTAAGAGATTAAAGTATTTTTTACTGCATGGAAAATATCGATATTTGATTGAGTCATTTATTTATTGAGAATTGAGATTTCAACAGTTTGGACATAAACGGGACACGAGACAAGACAAGATACGTATTACGTATGACACTTCAGTGATCAACAGATCACACATCAGTGACAGCTAAAATTTAACTAACTATAATTTAACCTACGAAATTTAATTTAGTTTGCAAATTAAAACTTTTAAAAGCTTCCAATTTTCTATTGGCCCCAGTTCTTTTTGTACAAAAAGAAGTGAGTTCACTTTTCTTCATTTGTGATTTGTGTCTGTGTGACCTTTTGTGTATTGTACATTATCCAGGTATAGTAATTTCAATGTCTCCTTAGCAAAGTTCCTTACTAGTTTTAAAGTTATGTTCTATGCTGAATTACAATAACAACAACAAAAATACTTGACTCTTCGTTTCATTTTTGATCTGTGGGATTCTGTAGAATTTAGAACACCCTTCAAAAATGTTACCAGGAAGATATTTGAGGAGATTAGGAATTTTGAAGGACAGTTTTTCAAGTAGTGGACGTCATCATCAGCCCAGAAGAACATTCATAAAACGATCCTCAATCAAAATTGGAGTACAATCTGCCAGTTTCAACAAGGGGCAGGTTGGACATGTTATATATTATATATTATACACCAGTTTTACTTTTATCTACCTTTTCTATAAAGAATCCTCTAGAATCTAGAATGTTCTAAAACCATCTATGATGTACACGTAAAATGAATGCAAAATAGCAAATTTTCTCGTGAACCTGGCAACTTTGGCCAGAAAATTTAAAAGAAGCTATTTTGCAAACTAAAAGTGTGTACAATGAAATTGTGGTCAACCAACGACACTTAAATTACAACACTACAATGACTAATGCTAGTTCTAAGATTTTTGTAAATTTGTTTGCTGAATGAGTTCTTTTCCGGATGATGTAACAACTTTATAATACATTCATGAGTCATGAGCCATCGGCTCCGATTTTTCTGGGACATGGTATTTTCCCGTCATTTGACTTGTGATTTTATATTATGTCGTAGATTTAGTTGTTTATTTGATGTTGCATAATTAGTAAATAAGGGGTTTTACGTTATGTTTTGTTTTGTGATGATTTTAGAGAAAGGATGGTGTGGATAAAGGTCCAGATGTAGTGAAGAAAACAGGGTTCATTCAAACTCTACAGGAAAGTAAGCACTGCTTGTTTATACATTGGAATTTTAAAAAGATACATGATCCTTTCATGCTATTTACTATTACAAATCAGAATAGAGAATAGTGTTTTGTATTTTCTAGAGGTAGAAGCATGTGTAAAATGTGAAAGATTTCTACCTCGACTGTACTTGATGTGTGTGTATGTATATGACGTTTGAAGGTGTTGATGTATCCTGTCTGTAGTTGGAGTTGATGTCGAGGATCGTGGATCCATTCAGTTTCAACCTCACCCTGAAGAAAATTGGCCAGTACATGAGACAAGTCAACAAAAAATCATCCCTGCGCCTCTCAGAAATACACCGCACGTGGGATCAGCAAACAAAGCTGTAAATAGCTACACATAACAAAATACACTAATGATTAATGATTCCTACAACCTGCATTTATAATAAATAATAATTACCGTTTCATGTAATTATTTAGATATCCGAGTCCACATCTCGGATGCTGAGAGATGGTCGAGTTTGCTTGACTCTTGGTGGGGATCACAGTATCGCCATTGGAACTGTCTCTGGAGCTGCTGAAGTTTACAATGATTTATCCATTCTCTGGGTGGATGCTCATGCGGATTTAAATACTCCGAGTACAACCTGGACCGGTAAATTATCCTTTTTAGACAGTGTTCTAGACCTCAGATATTATGAATATTTTTAAAAACAAATGCCCATTTAATTATTGGTAAATTTTATGTTTTGACATGAAAAGGGAATTTCCACGGGATGCCAATGAGTTTTCTAATTGAGGAAATGCAGCCGTTTGTGCAGAAACTAGACCATTTTTCTTGGGTAGTTCCAAGAATCAAAGCCAAGAATGTTGCCTACATAGGACTTCGAGATGTGGATCCATATGAAAGAGAGGCGATTGACTCGCTCGGAATTCTGACGTACAGTATGGTGGAAGTTCAGGATTTGGGGATTGAAGCAGTGATTAGATTGGCATTAACTAAAATAACAGATGGTTTCACCCGTCCTCTTCACATGTCCTTTGATATTGATGCACTGGATGACCTGGAAGCTAAATCAACGGGCACTCCGGTCCCTGGTGGACTCACCCTCAGAGAGGGCCTCACCATTTGTGAACGAGTTGGGAGGAGTGGGAATCTCGTGAGTATGGATCTCGTCGAAGTTAATCCACTACTCGGAACCCCATCAGAAGTGGAAAGGACGTTAAACACCGCTAAACAAGTTCTCCTCAATACTTTTGGCTACTACCGCGGCGGAATTTCCACCAATCCATTACCCAAACCTTAGCCATACCATTAAATAAAATAAAATAAAATACTAGCTATTAAAAGTTACTATCATGTTTTATGTCTTCAGTTACGTCAACTGTAAACATTGTAAACTGTAATAGCAATAATAATAATGATAATAATAATTATTGTTAATTATTTAACCATTACAATTTCTGACCTTTCTTTTTGTTCCTATATATTTTAAATATGTTAAATGTATTTTTTCAACTTGATTGAGTTATCATTTTAATTATTATTGTAAATTACAATTACAAATTACAATTCCTGTAAATTGTAAAAGGCTAACAAGTAAATAGTACAATAAAAAAGTAATGAAATAAATTAAAATTAGCCCAAAAGAACTTGGTGGTTCACAGTAAACTTTTGAGCTGCTTAAACTTGGTTTTTATTTTTTATTATTTATTCAATGACCAAAATTGAGTAGTCATTGGTTGAATAATGTGTAGAATGTTGGATCGTAAGACAATTTTAAAACAAGTTCTGCTTCTATTAAAATATCTACCATTTCTTTGAATATTCCAGCTCCAAAAAACGCAAAGACAGAACACAGCTGCATGACATTGAATATTGTAAATTGTGAATGGTGAATTGTGAATTGTAAATTGGATTTGAATGGATGAAAGAATGTGGATGACTCTGAGTCCAGTCCACAAAAACCTCACTACATCAATTAGACTAAAATGAAGGAGAGGAGTTCTTTCGAGTTGAGAGTTGAGTTGAGAGTTGAGAGATTAGAGAGTTGCTTACACAGATAAAAATAAACGTAATAGTTTATAAATACTTTATATTTACTTTGTACTTTACAGGACGCGCAACATATAAATAATGGGTAATGGATCCTATAAACATGAATCAATTAAACAATCATTTACCATTCACCATTCACCATTTACAGGACAAAAAGTGACGTGAGATATTTATTCCGAGAAGCAGTTACACAGTCTGCACAACTCACATTCCTTCGCCTTCGTCAGGACAAGACGTAGTCACAAAAAGAATCCAGTACGATTTGTATAATGGATAAATAATGTATATGGGGAATTAAATGTTATGTCAATTCTCCTCCTCTTATCTCTTATCTCTACTCTCTGATCTCTGATCTCTCTGAATTTTGTTTATTCAAACTTTTGTGCATAGTTTGTACTTTTTTACTTACTCATTCTTTTGCAAAGTCTCTCATCTCTCATCTTTGTCTTTTGAATTTTGGATACAACCTTAAAGCTCAACATGTACTTGTGATATTTGATGTTTGATGTGGAGTTTCATAATTCATAATTTTGTATTCTTGAATTTTTGAGACTGCACGGTATTATTGCTAGCAATGAGTTGCAATATATTTTTCCTGTACATTGTATATATTGTAGTTCTCTTCATTCCCAGATCTCAGGCATCTGTCGCTCTGTTTTACATGAGTATATTTTGTATTTTGTATTAGTGTGAATGCTTGGTGCCAGTTTGACGATAGAGGAAAGGAGCCTTTTAACTTTTAACTAGAAACTAGTCCAGAGTTTTGTGTGTCTCACCAAACTCCAAAATCAAGTAGCAAGGACCAATGAAAATCAACGTCAAAGTCAATTTCAATTTCAATCTTAATCGAGGTAATCACAACAGCTCCAAACTACAAACTCCAAAGAAATCACAATGATTATCTATACTTGTTGTAGTGTATGAGAATGGCAAAGGAGAGTGAGTGAAAATGAGCTGCGTTTCTCCTTCCTCTACTTGCTGTCCTTTGCACAGTAAAAAGACAGAATACAGACTACAGAATACTTGTTACAATTTACAAACGCACGACTGAGAATAAAAAAGCATGTGCATGGAATTTCTAATGCATGTACAATGTATAATGTATATGATATAACACACAAGGTACAGAGTACAGAGAATGTAGACGTCGTGAGTTGTGAGTTGTAAAGAGCTCTTGTGTAGCTTTTTCCACTATCAAAAATGCATTAGATTAAACTGATCAAAGTTTGTATGTAACATGTAAAATGTAAGCTATATAATATTTTGTCCATATCTGGACAATGGACTTTTTGACAATAATGTTATTACATGATGTAGTTATTAGATTGTTACATGGTGAGATAAACTCTGTTCATTTCCCTCCGGACATCAGACTAAATACTAAATATACTTTGTACATTATACCTTATACGTTGTGAGTACGTGCATGTATAAACAATAAACAAGTGCTCACTCCTCAATCCACGGACTACGGACTACACAGGAGCATAGCAAATAGACAACACGTAACGCGTAATGTTACGCATCGTCAAGTTGAGAGTTGAGCGTAGAGAATAGAGAAGGGAAGTGGGAGAACGATATACTTTTATGCAATATCCACATTTCTACTCCTATCTCCTATCTTTTAGAATACAGAATACAGAACACAGAACACAGAACACAGAGGAAACGCAACAGTTTACCAAATTAAAAAAAAATCATAGAGAACGAGAGTGAGAGTGAGACAGGGAAAAAATCTGGTTGTTTTGTGTTTTGTATTTTGTATTTTCCAAGTAGAAAAAAGCAAAACCAAGACAGAGGCAGAGGCAGAGAAGGAGACTAAAAGCTAAATCCAAAGGGAGCCAAAAGCCAAAGTAAAATAAAGTAAAGTAAATTGAAGTGAAGGAGCAACAAGAAGCTTTATCTGTCAGGCTGGATAATTTCAATGGAGAAAAACATTAAAGACGCAATTTTTCTTCCACAGTGTGTGTACATTGAGGAATGCACTCATCATCATCCGCTGCTTCTGCTTCTGCTGCTGCACTGCACTCGCTCCTCCATCCATTACATCTTACATTATACATTATATTAACTATATTACACATGAAATTACACTACATATCACATTGTAGATTTTAGACAGAAGGAAATGTGCACAATAATATTTATATTTATTCTATTTCCACATGCACAATGTACAGAGTACAGAGAAGAGAGAAGAGAGAGCGACCCTCCTTTTTTCTCCTCCTTTCAGCATTGTTATCATTATGAATGCATGTGTAATATGTACTGTACTTTGGATGTCTATTTGTACGTGTATTTGTGATGGGAGTATGAAGAACGAGGAGTCAGTTTAGCGTTAATGCCCGTATTTAATGACTGTCTACTGTCTACACTGTATAAGCTCATTATGAGTCTGTGCATATGTGTCATTAGTTCTGGAAAGTGGAAATGCTCTACCTCCGCTCCGCAAGCAACCAACAAACAAACACAACACAACACACATGTACTACATTTTACATTTTATTACCATTTTACTCATTTTATCATTGTGTAGCCGAGCTAATACACTCGTGTTTATTTCTGTGCTCTGTTCTCTCTTCTCTGAGAGCAAGTCACAAGAAATATCAAATATAAAATGTACAATGTAAAAACATGCCCAACGCACAGTGTACAATGTAAATACTAAATACACGTATCATTTTAATAAATCTACTTGTCTACTTGAACTTGATCACTCATGTACAATATTATAGATACAATTATGTCATATGTAATACATGTATTAAGTTACATTTAAATATGACGTTCCTTTTCAACTTTCAACAGCCAACAGCCAACTCTTCTCTCGTTTTGGATTTTGTTTCGGTCCATGAACGACAAACTACAAAAGTACAAAAGTACAACGACGACAAAATGGTGATATGCCTGAACTGAAATCTGCATATAGACAGAAAAACGGAGATTGTAAATATAATGTGTGTTATGTAATTACGTTGTAGTTGTATTTGTACGTTGTACATTGTAGCTGGGAAGTGTAAAGGAGAGTTGAGAGTTTGAGAGAGTGAGGAGAAAAATAACAAGTAACAAGTGCACAGAAATTTCACTATCCACCATCCACTTTTTGTCCAATTGACGGGGGTAGGAATAAAAAGAGCGTTAGTTTCAATGCAACAAACTCTCCAACCCCCTCAACGGTACATGATGCTCCAGTACATGTTCATACTTGTATTCCTACTCGGATTCCTATTCATACCCAACAAAACAGAGTACACTTGACTTGATGCGTATTAAAAGACTCTGTCCATTAACTTTAATATAATTTGTTGTTATTACTTTACTTGCTTCATTTTTCTGAAGGCGTGGGCGGCTTTTCCTTTACTTCTTCCCTTCATCCCAGAGACAACAGAACAGAAGAGAACTCAGAACAGAACAGAACAGAACAGAAGAGCACATCACATCCCATCAGCCAACTGACAGTCGAGTAAACTCAACGAGCTTTGGTTTATTATTTTCCATCCTCTTTTTCTTTCTTCCATTTCAATAACATTCAACATTCACCATTCAGTATTTTGACTTTGACTTTGACTTTGAATCCTCTGCTCTGCTCCGCTTTCCTCTGGAGCACTTGTGCCTTGTACTCGGAATTTTCAGAACAGTGTCTCATTCTCTCTGTGTGCTGTGAGCATTGAGGATTGTGCATGTGTGTTTTCATCTTTCATTTTTTAAATCTCACTAGTGAAAACATTCCGTATTTTGTTTTTGTATTCTGTGCATCAATCGGATTCTGTAAAATTCCAAGTCAAGCGCAAAGCGCAGATTCTAGTCCTAAACCGAGTACACAGATCATAAATAAATACATTGTCTTTTGTATATTGTCTATTGTGTACAACTGTAAAGACTGAAATCTGAAATTCTGCATTTTTTTCAGGTAATCTTTTTCAGTGTACTTTGTCAGTTTGTTTGTTGCAACAAGAAGAAACAAGATGCAAAATCTTGTGCGATCCATCCTTTTCACCGTCGTCTTGTCAGCTCTTCTACTGAGCGGCAGGTAAAGTCAATATAAATATCAGTATCAAGACTCAATCAGATGTACAAAGTTTGTTAGGAAAAATATTAGGAATTTTATCATGATTTCAGTGCTCAGCGTCGAGGGCAAAACAGCAGATATCGAGCTGAACAGGAGATTTTGGACAGCATTATAAAACCTGAGGTTAGGACAAATCCTGGTGGAAATGAACCAAGTAAGATTTTTTACTCATCTTTTCAATTTTCAATTTAGAATGCCTTTCAAATAATATAGTGAAAATGTCTTGAAAACCAAATATTAAAGAGTGCATATTTTATTGGATGTAGATGGAACGAAGGTCGGTGTGGAAATGTACGTGAGAAGTATTGATGCTTTGGATGAGCAGAATCAGGTAAATACTAACTGTAAATAATGTATTTGCTCGGATAACGCACCATAGAGAAAATTATTGACTGTTTCGTATTTAATATTTAATGTTGTTTAATAATCTCTTTACTTTTTTGACTTTTGAATGTAGGAGCTGAATTTGCAAGTGACATTGAGAATGCGTTGGTCTGACTCTCGTTTGTCCTATTCTCAGTCTAATTCTGAAGGTAATAAACACAACAAACAACAAATATACTTCATTACATATAACTTTTGCTCATTACTCACAACTCGCAACTGATAACATGGATCATTTAAATACACATTATTTTACGAGTTATGAGAGCCTCAACACAAGTCAAGTCAACTAAACTCATCAGCGAGTTGTTGAATATATTTACAAAGTTCACAAATCACAAATGCTGCATTTTCTTCAGAGAATTGATAATAGCTATTGTGTCAAAAAGTAATTGTGAGGCAGAGGAAATGAAAATGAAAATGAGGCTGACGAAATCACACGTCTTGTGTTAATGATATTTACCGACGAGATGTGCAGTCTGCAGTTTGTGGTTTGTAGTTCCATTTTAAACTTTAAACGTTGAGTTTTTACTCTCTATCCTTGATTTTTCACTTCAGGTCTGAACTTTGTGAGTCTTCGTGGAGCTGAGATAAACAAAGTGTGGACACCGGATTTATTCGTGGGAAATGAGAAAAATGCCCAAGTTCATGAGTTTTCCGCACCCAACAGATTCGTCAGAGTTTACCCCAACGGAGATCTTGTCTACAGTCAGCGGTAACTAAATAAATTATTATTATTTTTAAAGTCCGGTCAAAATTCAAAATACTGATGAATTGTGATTTTGCTTGTTTTTACAGAGTGAGCCTGTCCACAATTTGTGGTCTGAACTATCGGAACTTTCCTTTCGATAGACAACAATGCGTTCTTCGGTTTGCGAGCTGTAAGATTTTTTACTATCTTAATTGTTTAAACATTTAGATTTTTGCTAGTTTTGTGGTGTTGCCTAATTTTCAGTTTCCTGTTTACATGTTTTTATTGTACGCTAGATTCCAACACGAATCAGGATATTTCTTTTGAATGGATCAAGACGAATCCGATTCAGGTCAATCCTTCTCTGACCCTACCCCAATTTTCATACGAGTCATATGAAACCAACACCTGTCATGCAGAAACTAATACTGGTAATCTATCAAAGCTCAAAGCTCAAAGCTCAAAACAAAAGCAGAGTACATTTGTAACATTTTTCGGATATTTACGAGTTGTTTTACTACTTGAATATCAAAGTATTTTATATTTTATAACGCAGGAGTTTACAGTTGCATCAACGTGACTTTCAATTTGAGGAGGGGGTCGAGGTACTACTTGGTCCACATTTTCATCCCATTGGTCATGCTCGCTATAACTTCTTGGTTGTCCTTCTGGATTGCTCCCAAAGACCTTGTGGCAAAACTCCTCGTCACCCTAATTTCACTCGGTCTCATGGTTGTCCAAGTTTTTAATTTCAACGCAACAACTCCGCGCGTCAACTACACACGTGCGATTGACACTTATACTGGGATCAGTTTGACCTTTGCCTTTTGGGCCCTCATCCAGGCCATCATTGTCAATTACTGGGCCAGGAATGAAACACCT
Source organism: Sminthurinus signatus (assembly GCA_019776565.1). NCBI lineage: Eukaryota > Metazoa > Arthropoda > Collembola > Symphypleona > Katiannidae > Sminthurinus > Sminthurinus signatus. The sequence goes on along the minus strand of JABASP010002967.1, from coordinate 2,067 downwards.
GACAACGGTGGAGCTGGAGACGCTACGGCGAAAGTAGAGGAAACTCCAGAGCCGGAAGCAGAGCCCTTGAAACCATCTGGAGATGAGGAGTCTGGGAAACCACAAGAACAAGCCAAGAAGAGACAGAGACCTCATCCGGAAAAATACTTTCAATCCCGCTACTCCGCCTTAAAATCCACATCTCAGAAAATTGACTGGGTTGTCCGCATTCTTTATCCAGTTCTCTTTGTTCTCTTCCTCATTGTCTTCTTTTCTGTGGCCGCAACTCGGAATTAATCCACGAAAACTTGTATGTGTCAATTCTTCGTGTGTTTGTCCTTTTTTTGTCATTTGATAAAAATTTGTCTGGTTTGACTGAGGTTTGTCCATTGTCCATGTTTCATGTTCCATTTTCATTGTTCAAAATGCCCAGTGCACAACATTTAATATTATATTCTACATGTAAGTTTGTGTCATACATGTTACTTACTCCACTTTATCATTTTTATTCTACCAACTTTTACTTTATTTTGTTGACGCTTATTTATAATATTGTGTGTAAATTTTGTGAGTTATTGTGACCCATAATGAATAATGAATAACTGAGAAAATTACCATACGCCATTAACTATTAACTTATGTATACAGATAAAAGCTGTTGAAGCAAAACATACGATATTTTGCACCTTTTCAAGTGCCTAACATTTTTAACAATAAACAAGAGAATATTAAATACCTTTGATTAAAATCCTTTGATCTGCATCTTTGTTTGTAAAGGTATAAATAAAAATAAAAAAAATGTACACTTTTTGTCTATTTTCTAGTTACATGATTACATATTTTTGTTTTGAAAAGCTGTATTACGTGGTTACTGGTTACTGATTACTTAGAATAATATAAGTATTAATAATTAAATATAAAAACACACTGCCGATTTTTATAAGCAAAATATTTGTAAATATTGTCCGAAACTATAAATAAATATGATCTACGTGTACAAAAAATGCATTCTTAGGTATTAAAAAATATACTGTAAAAAATAATATGTATTACAACTCACAATATAATATTATGTAAAGATTGAAATAAAAATTCTCATTCAGCTGAAAAACTGACCATTTAAAAGTGCAATCTGTAAATATTAAATATAACTAGTTTTGAATCATTAAATCAATTTTAAGTTGAAAAAAATCACACTTTTGGACAAGTACCTTTTATTTCATTTTTTATTTATTTATTAGTTTTGGTCAAAAGCTTTTACAGCTTTGATTTCTAAGAATAACAAAAGTATTTATTGGTTTGGTAAAATAATCACAAACTTTTCACACTTTTTACACGAGTCAACTCATCTTTTTCAGTCTCTATAATATTATTCAATGTTTTTTAATTTTGTACACAACAGTAAATAATATAAAGGACTGAAAAGAGAAAAATCACACGTTTTAACATTACCACTGACACTAACATGCGCATCATTCGACATTCGATTCGACATTCGACATTGAGTCACAAAACTTATCATTAATAAGTACACTTTTGATGATATCAACATCAAGAATTAAAAAAAACAAACAAACAACAGAAACCGTTTCAAATTTCCAATTAAAACAAAGGCGGAGCAAGAATATCAAAGATCAAAATGACACACTGATTATAATAACTTATTTCATCCTTTTCTTAGGCCCGTTTCGGTTTCTTCACAATATAACTTTTGATGAAAAAGTTACTGAACAAAACCATGTATGAAAAATACATGGCCAATCCCAGGAATATATTCACATTTGTCCTGGAACACTCAACTCCATTCCCTAATTACAAAAATTTAGTACAATTTCCTAATTATTATTATCATCAGTGTTCATGTTTATCGATTGTCCTCACAACTCAAAAGTCACAAGTTGTAAATATTTTTTACATCACAAACAAAAAACATGAGACTTACATTTTTGAATGACTGTGAAAATGTTAATGGTGACTCCCAAAACCATCTGTGAAATTTGCAGAGTTGTGATGAAGATGGAAAGAGACCGAGGAAGTTTAATTCCTATGCTCTACGAAATATAAAAAATAATAAAGGATCTTTCAAAT
>JABASP010002966.1:0-16524 GCA_019776565.1 Sminthurinus signatus | reverse complement strand
TTTGTATTCTTTATATTTTTAATAATAATAATGTAATTTTTACTACTGTTTCTAAATAATTATTCATGAATGTTAAATGATAAGAAAAAGGAATGTCAAATCTAATCTTTATTTTTTATCTGTATTCTATATTATTATAGGTTGATAAAAATGAGTGGAAATCAATCATCTCCAGGTTTAAGGGCAGGAGCTCGTCGTAGAAATTCCAATTCACCAGAAGTGATTATTCTTGACGACCATGAAGGAGATGATCAAAATGATCCAAGTTATCGACCAAATTCAAGTAAACCCACAAAATTGTCCATCATGTCCCCCATCATGAAGAATAAGGAAGGAAGGAGGGACTCATTAACTAACACATCAAAGGATAGAATTAGATTCTTCCCTCCATCCCCCACAATGGAAAATGTTAGACAAAGATTAAGTTTTGAAAACTACACTCATCATCTTCACAGTCACAAAGGACAGTCTAGAAGATTTTTTGGAGGGAAGCATTTCAATGTTCGTAGTTCAGAAAAAGGGAAATGTACAGATGACGATGATGATGATGAAGAGAATATAGACGATAATTATACGGACGTGTATGATGATACGGATGTGCAAGCTTTGAGTGATGAAGATGATGTGGATATGGGAGAAGAGAGTAGTCCAGAGAAAAAACCTGGTGGAAAGGGAGAAGAAGCAGACTCGGAACAAGATGACCCTACAGGTTGCTTATTTACACTACTGTTTTACATTATAATAAAATATTAAATGCTTCGTTTAACTTTATTTTTATTTTTATTACATCATAAATTATTAATTATTATTAACTTGATTTTGTTTTTTTTTTTACAAAAGTAGGCCTGGAAGGTGCCGCATTTCAGAGTCGCCTTCCTTTTGATCGTCTATCCACAGCGGAAGCCAATGCATTTCCAGACATCTCAAATGGTCCCATTCAATCTCAAAAATTATATTTATATACTCGAAATAGGATTGTAAGCTTTAATTATGATTTTGTAAAAAATATTACATTATACTTAAATGATATTATTGTTTTTAGATGTTTTCACTGTTATAAGTTGTAATATGTGCATATTGTAATTTATAATTTATAATAATAATGTGAGGGTATTTTTTGTTTGTTTTTTTTATCAATTTTATAGCTACAACTATGGTTAGAAAATCCTAAAAAAGAACTTGAAATTACGACAGTATGGCTAAAATTAGAACCTCCATATGATTCTGATAAAGCACTTGTATGTCGAATTTTTGAGTATTTAAACCGTCATGGATTCATTAATTTTGGAGTTTTTACCCCTAATAATGTAAGCTCATAATATAAAAAAAATTTTACTTATGAATACATTATTTTTGATTTTATGTGTACTTAACATTTAATGTGTGACAGTGAATTTTAATATTTAAAAATAATAAATATTTTTAAATGTTTTATGTAGGAACGTTTAAAAATGCATAATTTACCAGAGAAAAAAATTCGAGTAATTATAATTGGAGCAGGAGTTGCTGGGCTAGCTGCTGCTCAACAATTAAAACGGTATTTAAAATATATTTTTGTTTTTATTTGTAAAAGTATAACTCAAAAAATAAAAAAGAATATCATAATATGTTTTGTTTTTGTTTAGATTTGGAATGGAAGTTGTGGTATTAGAATCTCGAGATCGTGTTGGTGGTCGTATTGCCACTTTTCGTAAGTATATTAAATATTCGCTTGAAAGTACACAATCTTTAATCTTTATTTTTTCTTTGGATACTTTTGTTTATATTTTGTAAAATAATAACTATTTTAAACTCTTAAATTTCAGGAAAAAATCAATTTGTAGCAGATCTTGGAGCAATGGTTGTTACGGGACTTGGAGGAAATCCACTAAATGTCCTTTCCAAACAGATAAAAATGGAATTACATAAAATTCGACAAAAGTGCCCACTTTATGAAGCTAATGGAGAAACAGTATGAGAAATTATAATTTTAACTATCGTAGTTTTGATTGCTAAAAAAAATTCTTCTTTGAACTTTTTAATTAGATATTTGATTTTTCTAAAACTCTAAATTTCTAAACTTCTAAAATCTAATCTATAATCAGATTAACAATTTTAACTCTTTCAAATATCAAGTAGCAAGTCGTATCATATCATAGTATAAAAAATGAAATTAAATCGAATCCAAAGTAAAAAGACTAGGCCATCAATAATGACCCTGTTCGACTTGAGGTTTCGTATACATTTAAAATTTAAATATTTACCTTGAAATCATAAGTTACGCATTATTCACGTTATATTTACTATTTACATAGTACAAAAATGAAATTGATCCTCAAAATATCTAAAATTTAGCATAGAATATAGAATTAAAGCTGAATGCAAAATATTTTAGTACCATTTTAATAGAAAACTATAGTCATAATCACTATAAAATAACTAGGAATAAGAAATAGCAATAGCTGTGCATACGATCTGTGATTACATCATTTAAATGATTTGAAAAAAAACTGTTTCTGACTATTAGAGCAAAAAATCAAATGATACTGATAGTTCAAGAAAATATTGCATGATGCATGATGATGAAGATGAAATTTACGATTTCGATATTTCAAAGATAAAGGATAGAAACATGGATTCAGAAAAACCTCGAGCCGTTCTCGTAAGATGAATTACGATATACAAAACAAATACAACTAAAATACAACATAATATACTATAATAATTCATAATTTATTTGTTAAAATCCAACCGCACAAATTTTAACATGCCTTCTTTTCAAACTTCAACTTTAAGCTTTAAACAAACTAATCTCACAAATATAAATATACACATATTATTGCAATATTATCTTTAATAATAAATTAATAATAATATGTTCAATATCTAATCTCGTTCTTTTTAATTGTCACCTTCATTATTTTTATAAAGGTGCCTAAAGAGAAGGATGAAAAGATTGAACGGGAATTCAATCGTTTACTAGAGGCTACCAGTTACCTTTCTCATCATTTGGATTTTAACTATGTTAATGGAAAAGCCGTGTCTCTTGGAGAAGCATTAGAATGGGTCATTAAGTAAGTAAAATTATTTTTTTTTGCCAATTATTATACATAGTAAATGAATAATATAATTTATAGAACTAATTTCACATCTTCCCTTCAAAACTGTAAGTTTGTTTTTTTCTTATAATTTAGATTACAAGAGAAGAATGTGAAGGAGAAGCAGATGGAATATTATAATGAAATAAGTGAATTACTAGAAAAACAAAAATCACTTTTAGCCAAGGTAAATAATCCAATGAAGTATTTTTCTAGTATTTTTCTACATTATTCTTTCGATATTATTATTTATTATTATTCAAAATAAAAAGGTTATTTGTTTATTCTAAATATTTTGTATTTTATTACTACAATTAATTTTTTCCTATACAAAAATAGATGGTGGTGACAAAAGACCAAGTAGAAGAATTACATGCCAAACAACAAGAACTGAGTAAAGAAACTAAACGTGATTATATTAAGGAATTTGCATACAGAGCAACAACTCGTGAACTCACCGATATGATTAAAGTAAATAATATGAAATGAGAAATGAAAAAGAACTAAACTTTATTACGAATAATAATTAATCATTCAAAAATGTATTGTATTTTATATTTTGTTGTTCTAATGAATTAATTTGTATTTCCTGATTTTTTTCATGAATACTTATTTATTATTTACAATAGGAGTATGAAGAAATGGATGTACAGCAAAAAGAAGTTGAAGAAAAATTAGCTGCTCTTGAAGCTGCTCCTCCATGGTATATTTTTGTTTCCTTTTACAATTTATTCTATATTTTGTACAATCCTGATGTGATTCTGTAGTAAATTCTCATTTCTCATGTCTAATGTCTAAATTTTCTCTCTCTATTTATATAGTGAAGTCTACCTATCTCCAAGAGACCGTCAAATTCTGGACTGGCATTTTGCTAACCTAGAATTTGCAAACGCAGCTCCCCTCTCAAATCTATCGTTAAAACACTGGGACCAAGACGATGATTTTGAGTTTACAGGAAATCATCTCACAAGTAAGAATCTCTCTTATTTTTCTTTTATTGATATTGATATCCATTTTATTTTTTTATTTTCTGATGGTTTTCATATATAGTATACTACTTACTCATGCGTTTCATACTTCAACGCCAGTCTGCTTCATATTATGCTCTTTTGGCGTTGTAATTAAATAGTTCATGCAGGGGTAAAAGAGTAACATTATTTTTATAAATATACGGAACATCTTTATTTTGATAGTTTCAGTCTTTGAATAAATTGTAAATGTAAAAAATAATCTAAATTTTCCTGCTAAAGGAATTTATAAAATATATCGTATAGATTTTTTAGTTGTTTTTGCGTGAGAATTTCCATGTCTACTTTCAATTTAACAATAAGTTTTTAGTTTTGAGTAGTTGTAGTTGGCCCTAAAAAAAGGAAAAAAGTTCAACTTTTACAAGTTAATAGATGAAAATTCCAGTCCTTTCTTTTTTTTTCTCCATTATTATTTTTCTCTATTCTCTTTTCTCTTGTTGGAATTGAATTGTAAATGAAGGGAATATAGAAGATAGAATTACAGTTTACAGTCAGAGTCCAGAGTCCACCTGGCCCTGGTACTTGAACTGGTACAAGATTTCCTTATTTTTGTATATCCGGAGACTGGAGTCTATAGTCTACAGTCTAGATTCTAGATTCTAAAGAGTTTGGAGTTATTGTTATTCATCATTATTATTCATTATTATCCTTAATATAATACGTTACATCCGTTGATTACATAATGAGACGATAGAATAACATGTAACATGTACACTGTACACTGTACAGAAACGAGACTAAAGAGGAGAAAGAGGAGAAAGACAACAGAGCAGAAGAGTAATTTATTCCAATCCATAATACATAATACTATTTATTTTGTGCATTGTACAACAAAATAATAACAACAAGGCTCAGCCCACATAGTTAAAAGTTACAAGTTTGTTTTGACTTGGAGATTATACATGATTGTTTCTACCTGTATCTAATATTTAGTGTATCTTGTGTATCTTGTATCTGTATCGTCGACTGTGGATTGTGGATTGTAGATTTTTAGTCTGTAGCGTGACGTCAAAAAATGTTTCAAATATCTGAATCTGAATTCACTTTGTACTTTGTACATGATACATTATACATTATACTCAATATTTACTCTGTAAGTACTCTGTATTACTTATTACTTATGACCTGTTGAAAGTACATGTATTTAGAATGTAGAATGTTGAAAAAAAACAAGAAAACAAGATACGTGTACATTGTAGATACAAGCATGGCAATCACCAATAATAATTATCTTGATGATCGTTTTCCCCTATTTTGAAGTTTGAAGGTTCGGGTTTTCCAGGCATCTGGTTCTAGTTGTGATGTAGTTATGTTATGGTGGTTGGTTTGGTTTGGTTGGTATTTGTAGCTAGTTGTAGTTTGTCTGGCTCTCTTGTGCTGGTTCTCTGGTTGTCTCGTTCTGGGATGAAATATCTATCTTTTTTTCCATGTATAATTTTTCAATAATTTCTCTATATACTCTGTACGTGTACCAAAGTAACCGGAGGATACATAAAGACAGTGTACAGTGTACAATGTACAAGTCCGATCCACGCTTTTTACTTTACACGGAAACTTGAACATTAAACATTAAACATGGTGTATTGAAAAATCGAGGATGGAGAATCGTGTTATATTTAAAAATGTGAAATGGGAATGTTTCAATATTCAATACTCAATACTGAATGCTTATAAACTTGCTCTTGTATTTTGTATCGAGTATTGGGTATTGAGTACTGTGGGTAATTTTTTTCAAAGTTGTGTACCTTGTATTTAGTATTTAGTGTTTACTCCTTTTACATGCGTTTGCATGACACATGATACAAAATATTAAGTACAAAATACATAATACAAAATACACGGTACTCAACATTCAATGTTTCATGTTCAACATTCAACATTCAAAAGTCAATAAAAGTGAACATGTTGCAGTTTCAGGGCTCATTTTGTTTGTTTAGAATCAAGAATTCAGAATGAAATCAGTCTCTGAATTTTTCTACACATCTCGTCCACAAAATATATTTTTCATGCCTTAAAAAAAAGAAAAAATCCTGACATGCAAAATAGGGCGATTCATGTATTTCAAACGTAAAATTCCCAAGTTTTTACAACTCGTATGTGGTGAACATAGTAAAATTAGATTTTCTGCCCAGTTTCGAGTCAATCCGAGTTGGTTAAGAGGTCATTTGACGAGGGCAAACTTCCCAAATTTGAAGGGAATTCCAAAAAAATGTCAAGTTTTTGTTCAATTTGAACGCCGCTTACGCAGAATTTTCAATTATACTGACATATGTCCATGTTATCAGGAAATCTGCATTGTATTCACCGAGTGTAGTTGAAATTTTTGTGTAAGCGGCGTTCAAATTGAACAAAAACTTGAATTTTTTTTTCAAATTCACTTCAAATTTGAACACTTTAATCTCGTCAAATGACCCTTAAATCAAGTCGCATCGACTCCAGACTTGACAAAAAATCTTATTTTACTGTGTTAAAAACACACAAATTGTAAAAACTTTGAGAATTTTACATTTTAAATATATGACTCGCCCTAATACAAAAGGATGAATACGAATATGAATATGAATATAAAAAACCCGCATACTGCATTAGGTAATTGATGCTGACTTCATCTTGATCTTTACATTTTTTAGATAATCCTCAATTTCCAAGCTATAAAATTCAAAAGTATGCATTTGCACTTGTATTCGTTTGTATTTTGCATTCTGTGTTCTGCTGTCTCAATTTAAATGATGGTAACAATCCAGTCATAATAATAATAATAATACTCTGCTGATAATAATGATTGAATAGATTCATCCTTATCCTTCTTCAAGTATTCAAGATTCAAGTGGGCTATTAACTTAACAAGATGGCAAATATGGAGTATCGAGGTGTACTTAATTTTTTCCTCCTAGTTATTTACTCTTTACTCGGTTGTCGGTTTCTCCACACGTGAAATGTGAATAAGAAATAAATACTCGTATGGAGTATGGAAAATTGGCATTTGGCACTCGCCGTCTATATTTAACTAGTACTTGATTTTTTTCCCGAACAGTTCGACAAGTATCATTAAATTAGAGGAGTGACGAGGAGGCGGAGACGAACTGATAGTGGGAATTACTATGAAGGAATTAGCCGACGCGAAAAGAAAAAAAATCAGGGATGCACATGCGGATAATGATGATTCTTTTAATGTGAACCTTGTTAGTTGTTAGTTGTTATGTGATTGCGACGGCATGATTCTTTACTCTTTACTCTTTACTTGCTACAGTCTGCAGACTGCAGGCGCTACTTTTCCTTTTCTTGTTCTTTCTCCTTGTTTTACTTTGCTTTTTGTTCTTGTTTTGCTTTGTGGACAACCCCATAATGAGTAATAATATTGAAGAGGCGGGGGAAGGAATAAACAAAAGCTATCATTAGCCGACTGAAGGTGTTCAAATTCACGTAGAACGTAGAGAGACTGTACAAACTACATGATACATGATAATCTACAGGAAAAGAGAGAGAAAAAAGGAGTACTAGTGATAATAATAATGATAATATTAGTAAAAGGGGGAAAACCGAACCAATTAGGACTAACAAGAGTCTCATTTTCTAATTCTAATCTACACTCTACAATAATAACATTCTACATTCTACATGTAAAATTCTAAATTCTACATACACAACTCACAACTCACAAGTCTGTCCGCTGACTTGTGTTCTTCTCTCTCTTCTAATTTCTAATGTCTAATGTTTTCCTCTTTTCTAAAGAGATTGCCGACGTTTCCAGTTCCAGCTTCAAGTCTGATTCACTCTGCTCTATTTTTTTCTATTTATTTGATCACAGGCGCTTTGTTTTTGCTCTTGTTTGTGTTTTGTATCGGTTTCGGTTTCTGGCTCATCGATGCCTTTTTGTTGTTTTGTTGTTGTGTATGATTAAGAAGAAATAAATAAAGGATGGAAGAACTACGAAGATGCACAAGATGTGAGATGTGAGATGGAGATTGGGAAAAGTGAAGGGTTATCATAATAATGTAACGGAACCCTCTTTTTTTCCATCTCCTCTCCATTCTTTTTGCCCTATTTTACAAAGGAAATGTCATGTAAAGTCATGGAGCTTGAAGTTTTGGATTTTGAATTTTGGAGTTTGAATTATAATTAGATTGGGAATTTTAACCTTTGAATTTTGAAGGGAGTGTAGAATGTATAAAGTAGGTTTGTGACTTTGTTTGTAATTTGTAGGAGGATGAAGATGAGCTTTGAGCTGTAAAGTAGAATGTAGAAAGAACTAGGGGCACGAATGTGAAGAGAGATGGAGCGGTGGAGCCTTGGTGAAGAAAATCGGAAAGTGTGGACAGGTTTTCTTTTTTCTCATTCTCATTCTCTCGACAGACTCATTCTTATGCTTTTAGAATTAGACTCAAAACTCAAATGAGATACTTAATACTTTTGGTACTGAATACTGACACCTGTGAACTGTGAAATTCAAATTCAAATTCAAAATAAGTTTCAGGGTGTTTCAAGTTTCAAGTTTGAATTGAGAAAATATATATAAATTAAATATGAAGAATGAAGAGGAAAGGAATTTTTCCTATACTTTTTTTGAGAGATTCAAGACTCAAGATTGGATTGAGAATTGAGAATTATTGAAGATTGAACATTTAAACATTTGAGATTTGGGAAGAGTGAAAAGAGCTGTGAGTTGAAAATATTTGACACACAAGTGCTACTGGTTTGGGGTTAGTCGAGTGGACTGCTGGGCCATGGACATGAGACTTGAAATTATTACATATTATCTACGAGTTAAAAGATGTACAATAATTTAGATTTTAGATAGAGAAAAAGAGAATGAGATAGAAAGAAAGAGAGAAAACACAAACTTTGAGCTATCAAGTACAAAATATCCAACACCAACTTTTTCTCTGCATTCTAAATTCTAAATTCTACCGAGTACCGAGTACATCTTACTGCTTCTTGGCAGCTCCATGCGGCTTCACATGTTGAATAAGTCCATTCACAGTTATTTACGGCCCTTGTTCCTTGTTCAGTCCATCTTCCATCTTCCATCCATTCCCTTTAATATTAAGCTACGTGTTTTGTGCTTTGTGTTTTGTTATGGGATGAGCTGAATCAAAATTCAAATTCAAACTTTTTTTCTACTTTGGTTTGGTTTGGTGTGGTTTAGATTTTGAAGAGGCGTATTCTTCAATTCTCTCGAATCTTAATTCAAGTATTAGTCTCAAGAGGCTTTAGACTCTAGACTCTAGACTAACATTTGATTTTGATACTCAATACTTGATGCTCAAATCTCAAATCAAACTCTCAAACTCACCTGACTCTTTTTCTTCTTTTTACTTTGTATTTTGTATACCTTTTCATTTATATTTTATATATGATATTTTATGCTAGCCAATTTATACAATTTGTCCAATTTATACAATTTATCCTCGTTGAGCCGTCAATGTTTATCCGCAGTGAGGATGAAATGTGTACAATGCACACACGTATTTGTACTAAATTACAAAGTTGGACAGACACCTTGGTCCATAAAATACAGAATACAGATATTTGCAGAGATGCATTTTTATTTTTTATCAAGAAAAAAGAAGGAGAGGAGGATGAAGGATGAAGAAGCATCTGCAAGTATTTTATTCTCGTCGTGTTTCCCATTTTCCAAAAGTTGAATCATGTTGAATGTAGAATTTAGAATTGGAAACAAGCAAAAATTTTTAATGAATAATCTTTAATAATACTAATCAAGAATCAAGAAGAAAAGCTGAGTAAAATTACGACAGGATTATATATTTTATATTTTAATTTGTTTTTGTAAATAAATTGTAAAATTAAAAGGTTTAAATAATATTTTGTTTTGAGCATTGAAGATTGAGAATCGAGAATCAAGAAGCAAGAAGAGTTGCATTTTTAGTTTAGTTGCATTTTTCATTTTGTCGTTTTACTCTGTAGTCTTTAGATTTAAGAATGTAGAATGTAGAATCCAGATTCTATGAATTGTTGTGGTCAGATCAGTTGAATTTTAAATTGGACGATGGACGATGGACGACGCTCGCTATCAAATGAGCAATGTACAATGTACAACTTATAAGTTATGAGTGGTTAGGCTGAGCCTTGGCAAAGTTTTGAAATTTGATCCATGATAGATGATAAATGATAAATGTTCATGTGTGATCTTGCGGTTTGCTTCTGCTGATTTGTATGGATGAAGCGTTCTTCTCCTTGGGTTGGTTCTCTCAATTCTCAATTCCAATTCGGTTTTGGTTTTGGTTTTGGCTTTGGGTTTTAAGTTTGCTCGTTACCTTGTTGATATTCAAGATTCAAGATTTGAGATTTGAGCAAGTGTAAATACAAAATACAAAATACATGGTACATTTAATATGTACATAATACATAAAATGTGGTGTGGATTCTAGATTGTGGACTGTGAAGACTTGAAATTTGAAATCTTCAAGTCTGATCTCAATTACTAATTTATGACTTGGTTTGTTTTTCTCAAGGTTTTGACTCCTCACATTAATTGTTCCTTCTCCTCCTTTGCTTTGCTCCTTTGCTGTTTGCTGTTTGCTCACTCACTCACTTACTCAAACTCGTACTCTTACTCATACACTCGCCCGAGCGAAGGAGCCTGCTCCTTCATTCCCCATGTTTTATTATGCTGACAAGCTGATTTCAGCTCTCTCACTCTCTCACTCTTTTCACTCTCCACTTGTTCTTCTTCTTCTTTCTTGTTGTAGTTTTTTTCCCTGTCATACTTCATACCTGTGAATTTCCTCCAGTCGTTTATTCACGTTTATCAAAGTCAAAGTCATAGCATTTCTAGTTTATAGGAATAGTAATAATAATAATAATAATAATAAGAGTAGTAAGTCTAAGTACGAATAATATTATGGATGTTTTGTACATGATTTTTGTTGCTGCTCCTGTTTTCTCTTGTTGTTATACTCTTTATTTTATACTCTTTACTATTTGTTGTTTGTTGTATTAAAAAATATTGAATGGGATTGAATTGAATTATAAAGTCTGCACAGCGGCTTTTCCAATTCAAAATCCAATATTTGTGCAGATAGTTGACAGGAGCCATTACATTATACAATATCAAATATCAATATCAATATCAAAATATATTACAAGTAAAAAGTACAAAGTATAAAATGTACACACTACACACAAGTTGAATGTTGAATGTTCAGTTTTCAATGTTGACTTGAGAGTTGAGACTTGAGACTGGGCTTTGAAAGTTGAAAGTTGAGAGTTGAACCCTTGGCAAATGATAAATAGGAGGGCAGATCACAGACATAACACAGACAAAGTACAAAGTACAAACTAAAAACTACACATGCTTAGATTTAAAAGGAGATTGAATTGAATATTGAATGAAAAATGAATTTGATAGCTTTTGTTTTATATGTTATTCGGTGGATCTACTACAGTTTATTTTACTTTTGACTTTATATGATCAAGATTGAGGATTGAGAATTGAGAATGAGGTGGATCATCGCATCATCTCAATTTTTCCCTTGCGTATAATTACTGCTGTAAAATGTAAAAGTAAAATGTATGTGGAAAACTGCATTGAATACTGTTGACTGTTGCCAACTTGCTACTTGTTGTTGCTGGAGAGAATTGCTGGGAAAAGATAGAGATGAAGATGAGCAGTAGTGTGTTTTGATTTTTGAGTTTGGATTTTTGATCAGAATCATCATTATGATGACGGGGGGAAATCAAGTGGATTTTCTTGAATTAAGTTGAATAAATTCAAATTTGAAGTTTTCTAACATGTTGATCAATGATCAACATCAAGATTTCGAATTTTAAGCTTTGAGCTTTGGAGCTTTGAAGCTTTGAAGCTTTGAGCATTCAGTTTCAAGTTGTGAAGTTTGGAGACTTTTCTCTGTTCTTCACTAGAAACTAGAAACTAAGAATCTTGAAATTGAGATTCAGAATCACAAAAAGGAAGAAGAATGAAAATGAAGATGCACAACATCACAAGGAAGAAAAAAACAAGTTTATATTATTTTTTTATTCCAGAATGTAGAATGTAGAATTCAGATTTTACTGTGTGTGGTGACAAAAAATAAACATCCTGAGGTTAGCCCTGTTTTCTGTTTTCTGGTGTAGGTATTCGCTATTCGTATTACTGGGAAAAATGAGATGCATATTCAACAAGTTAGGCCAAAGCCAAAACCAAAACCAAAGCAAGTCAAGCAGGCAGACAGATGATAGATTTGATTTATGAGGGAGATGAATGATGCAATTAAAATATTTTCTGGGTGCTGGTGCTGGTGGCTTCTACTTTTTTTTTCCTCTTCTTTGCATCCTCCATGTTATTTAATATTTGAAATTTGATACTTGATACTTGATAGATAAAAAAGAAGATGGAAGATCTCGTGCTCTGTATAAAATTTAAAATATAATTTTTGATTTCTCCATTCTTTATCATGCTTCAATTTTTCTTGTTGTTTGTAGATTCTTGATTTTTGAATCTTTTGGTACATACAGTTTTGATTTTTGATTGTAGTTTTAAAATTTCAATGCTTCATAATTTCTAAAACATTTTTTTAAAGCTCAGTTTGTATTTTGTATCTTTAAAGCTAAAAGTTGAATTGTGTATTTATTTCAGCCTTTCAAGCTTTGACATAAGCTTTTGTTAGAAATTTCAAAATCACCCGTGTACAAAAAGGAATAGTAATTCTCGTTAAATGTTGAATGTTAAATAAATGTACGTGGTAAAAAGTAAATGTTTAAAGTTGAGCAGGGAAATTGAAATTGATGTGCATTTTACTGGTGTTTACGAGTTGAGTTGTTGATTTTGAATGTTTATTGTTGCACTTTATCTTGACTCTCTTTTTCTCTTGTCTCCTGTTTCTTCCGCTGTTTTACTCGTTCTCCTCAACATCATGTAGAATGTTGAATATAAACTTCTAGTAAATGCGTGTTCAAATAATCCTCGTTTTATGTTGTATGATGAGTAATTTGAATGCAGGGAGTGAATTCGGATGTCGAATGTCATCGTCGTCAGTCGTCAGTCAGTTGAGTTCATTCTGACGGTTGTTCAAAAGCTCAAAAGCTGAAAAGCTCCAAGCCAAAAAAGTCAAAGTTGGGAGCAACTGTGACTGCGTAATGTAATGTGTAAAATGTAATGTTTGTAATGTGTAATGTGGATTGTGGACAGTGGAAACTGGTTGAAAACCAAAACGGATGGAAACAAATGACAGTCTTCTCTTTTTGAAAAGTTCTCATATTTGGTCTTTTATGACGTGAATAGTAGTCGTAATGTCGTCATTTGTTTGGGGATCACGTAGTGGAAATTGGTCATTCTCTAAATTCAATGAGCCAACTTTGAACATTGAACATTGAACACAAAAGTGAAACAGTCAAAATTGAAAATTCAAATTTCAAAGGTGAAGTCAAAACCAAAACAAGAGTTGCATTCCCAATTCCGACAATTCCTCAGAGAGGACGAAAATGAATACAATTACGATTACGAGGAGAAATGCGAGAATTGAACAAGTGACATGAGGATTAATATCAACATTAACATGAACCTGGTCACTCTCAAATTTCACATTACGATAGTTTATCTGATTTATCTAACGATCGAGACAATCCCAATTCCCAATGACGATTAACAATGAGCTAAATAAGTGAATTCTATGCTTTTTTCTCTTGTTTTACTAGTACATTTTCTACACTTTCTATTTTTCTAGGTTTTAGCTTTAGACTTTTGAAATTTTGAGCTTGAAGAAATTTCCTATTTGTTCTTTTTACCTTTTACTAGATTCTAATAATTACTCAAAATTATTATGACATTGAAGAAAAATAGTAAAATACTAAAAAACTCAAAAACTCAAAAATACTTGGCTTTGGGTTTGTTTATTTGAAACTTTGAAACTTTGAACGTTAGACTTCTTTGAAACTTGAATGAGAAAACGCAATGTTATAATATGATGTGCTGTCTGAAGTCTGAAGTCTGAAGTCTGATGTCCCCTGCGATGTAAATGGGCTGTAACTGTTCACATTAGATTTAAGAGTTGGAATTTTGGGAGCGACACAAAGGGAAAAATCTGGTGCTATAATCATAATATTTGAAAATATTATTATTATTATTTTTATTATGATCCTCCCTGTTTATATTCAAAATTCAAAGTGAATCCGCTAATGCTTGTGGTGACTAGTGTAGAGTGTAGAGTGTAGAGTGTAGGGAGAAGAAGATGAAGATGATGATGGGCAATAACAAATAAGAAATATCTACTGTCTACTGTCTTCATTCTATATTCTATACATTCAAAATTCAAAGTATTCCTCATGTCATATAAAAAAAATAACAAAAATTAAACTTTGGTACTTTTTTTTCTCTCAACTTTCTTTTACATTTGTTCTTTGTTCCTCTCGCCATGACACAGTGTTCAATGTTGAGTGGTCAATGGTTAAATTGTAAAATGGTGAATGGTCATTTGAAATTTAAAGTGAAATTGAAATATGAAATATACAACCAACAACCAACATTCAAATTTCACATGTAGGGATTTTAAATATCTTGTAAAAATTATTCCTTTGTCGTTCACACTCAAAAATTGAAAAGACAACGTGAGCATTGAGGATAAATATGAGAATTGAGGATCTGAATATGAACATTAAACATAAGCACAACCAACATGAACAACCGACAGTTATAACATGTAATAAAGATGGGAAATTGAAAAGATTTTGACAGATTCCCCATTCAACAAATTAAAATTTTTATACATTTCGTATATTTCTGGGAAATGGGACAGTTGGTCATAATAATAACAATAAAAATAATAAAAATACAAAGAGAAAATGATCAGAATTATTTCCTGTGGAGTGTTTTAAAGCGCTTTTCTTTCACTCTCGAATCTCAAATCTCGAATCTTAAAACTTGAACTGCTCAGACAAATAACAAATAAAATTCTAGGAAAAAATTTCAAGTGTGTTTTACTTGAACTTGAAACTATTTACTATTTACTGTTTGTACAAACTACAAATTACAAATTAAAAGCTGTATATTAAATTTTTAAGTATGTACAATTTACAATTTAATTACTCTGTTCCACCTGGAACCTAAAACCTGGAATATGAAATTGGGAAAAACATTATCTTCTGTCATCTTTTATACATGTAAAATGTAAAAAGATGGCCAAAAAAACATTTTAAAACAACAATAGAAAATACAAAATACAAAATGCAGAATACAGAGTCAATGCCCTTTTCATACTTTTATACTTTTATACTCTTGCTCTGTGCCGGTCCAAAGTCCTCATTTACTTTGAAATCCGAATTTAATTTTGAATTTCAAAGTTTCAAACCTTTCGAGTTTAGAGTTTAGAATTCAGAATGTAAAATCCAGAGATTAGAATTGATTGGAAATGGGAAATTGGAATTGACTGTACACTTTACAGTGTACAAAATACAGAGTACAGACAGATTTGAAACAAGATTAGCTTACATAATAAATGATAAGCCATAATATTATTATAGATTAGAAGAGAAAGAGAAGAGAGAGATGAGAAGTCATTGAATGATAATAATATTAATCTTTTTTCCATTCTACAGAGTATTATGTATTTTGTACTGTGGATTGGCTTGTTAGAGAGAGAACCGTTTATTGAAATCGTTTAGCTTGGCTTGATGCTTGGTGTTGGGTTGATTGGATATGGATGGAAAATGTAGAGTGTAGATTTTACATCATAACGTTGTGAAGAATGAAGAATGAGGGATTGAAAGATGGACAGACAGACAGAGAAAAGAGAGAAGAGTCGGAGTGCGGAGTGTGAGTTTGACTTTTAACTGCCTCCAATAAAATTGAAGGCTGTAGATTGTGGATTGTAGTTGTAGTTGTAGATGAGTGAGCGAGTAAAATAAAATAAAATAAAGAGAGAGAGGAGAAAGAAAGAAAGAAAGAAAGAGGAATGAAAATGAAAATGACGGATATGTGAATGAAAAGCGAGGACTGGAGTCTGCAGGTGTTCGATTGTAACACCCACAGCCAGATGATTCTCTCCAGGAGGTAGAAAAAAGTGGCCAACCCCCCACAGAATAAATACAGAATACAAATGATTCACAATCATTTTGTATCTTCCTCCTCTCATTTTTCTCCTCCATCTCTTTTACTACTAACTGCACACAACATAATACATAATACAGTATCATGGTCCGTGTAATAATATAATATAATAATATAATTCTCCTCTCTGTATGACTAACTTTACGAGCTAGTAGACGTCAAAATCGCGAAAATCGAATTTTTTCAAAAAACCTTCAAAAACCTATTGCTAGGGATGAAAAAACATCATTCTTAAAAGTTTTTTCGAAAAAATTAATTTGGGGTGGGTGGGGCGGATTTTGAAATTTTTGGCTGAAATGGGGACTTCAAAAACGGGGGTCAAGATTCTGAAGCCGCTTTTTATCCGATTTGAAAAATT
>JABASP010002965.1:0-16541 GCA_019776565.1 Sminthurinus signatus | reverse complement strand
GTTTATATATTTTTTTTTTTTGCATTATAGCAACTTCTTTCTCTTGAAGATCCTCATGTGTTAAGTTCAAGATTAATAGCTGGTGATTTTGAAAGTGCTGTTCAAAATGTACTTCATTCACCATTAGCAGAGATGGTGATATTACATTTCAAGTATGTCAACATTCTATAATGTCCTTTGTACAACTTATTTTCATTGCTATTGCTATTTTACTCATATCATCATCATGAATCATAAGACAGTGTAAATTTTTAATAATCAGCAATACTTTTTCAACTTTATACAGGGTATTAAAAAATGTCATTGATCAGAATGTAGATGAAGCGTTAGTTTATCAATGTCAGTTTGGTCAAGGTTTTTGTAAAATTTTACAAACTCAAAAAGATGAAAATTGGTTATTACCTTTGATGGAAAAGATTTGTCGTGATCTCAGACGAATTGCTTTGTCAGGTAAAATATTATTCTTTTCATATTATGCTGTCAATATTCTATTATGTATCAATAATCATTAAAATAACGAATTTTATGTTTCTGACGTTTCTTTTCTTTGTTGTTATGTATATGATTTATTTAGCAAAAAATGTTGAAGATCCATTAGTAAGATCAGAAGAAAACGCTCCAACGTGTTTAGAAAAAGCAGCTGATGTTATTATGACCATGTTTCGAATTTGTGCTGCAGACACGTAAGTCCATACTTACATTAATTAAGTAGATAAATATAAAATATATTATTATAGTATTTTGATTTTTGATAGTGCCATATCTCATACTTTTGTCTCACACCAATTCAATTAAAACTAACCCTATTTCTGTATTATTTCTTTCAGTCGTGCTCAAGAAAATGATACAAAGCGTTGGGGAATGTTGAGTCTTGTTAATCATTTATTTAAAATTTATTTTCGAATCAATCGTCTTCATCTTTGTAAACCACTTATTCGTGCTATTGAAGCTCAGAATCTAAAAGATAGATATCCATTGAATCAAATTATTGTATACAAATATTATGTTGGAAGGAAAGCTATGTTTGATTCAGAATTTACTGTTGGTAAGATGCCTATAGTTTTCTATGATTTTATACATAGTTAATTAATATTGATATTTACAACAAGCTAATAATGTAATAATCCTGAATAATATTCAATACTATTTTCTATTTTATTTTAGCTGAAGAATGTTTAACATTTGCTTTTCGACATGCTTCTGCTCGTCCTACTTTGGATAATAAAAGGAAAATCTTGACATACCTGGTTCCTGTCAAAATGTTTTTGGTATGTACTGACTTACACTAATATATACCATAATATACATATTTTGTCACTTTATTCAATCACAGTCATATTTACATATGTTTTAAATTCTAAGTACATCTGAGTGTGTATATCATACTAACACTGTGATACTGTGTTTTTTACTTTTCTTGTATAAAGGGTTGGATGCCAACAAAAGAAGCTCTAGAAAAATATGATTTAACAGAATTTTCAGAAGTTGCTGAAGCTTTAAAAGTTGGCCATGTTCGACGTTTTAATGAAGCATTAAGAAAATATGAAAGGAAATTTATTGTTTCTGGAGTATACTTAATTTTAGAAAAACTTAAAATGATCTTATATAGGAACCTGTTAAAAAAGACGTAAGCTCATACTTTTTTTTTATTGAAACACTAATCAATTCATTAACACTTTTGATAGTACATTCGTATTTTCTAAAAATCCTTGTCTATTTGTTCATTTTAGCTGTCTCATCTATGCAAAAACACAAATTCCAATTTCCGTCATGCAAGGTAAATTGAATATCATTTTGTTATATGTGTATATATGTCATGACATATGTATAAAGCTTCTAAAAAATAGAAGATAATTATTATTATTTGTGCTACAGATAATGTATGTAAAATTTTAACAATGGTTTTAATTTTGTTGGTATTTAGAAGCACTAAAATGGTCTGGATATGAAGATATTGATTTGGATGAAACACATTGTATTGTTGCCAATTTAATCTTTACTGGACAAATAAGAGGTTATATTTCACATCAACATCAAGTTTTAGTTGTAGCTAAACAAAATCCTTTCCCTAAAATGACTTCTGATTGATTCTTCGTTTATAGCAAAGTATACTATTATCTATTATATCCATTAGTTATTCATAAAATATACACATATATGTAATTTTGGTACTGCATAATTTATAATAACTAATAACTATAGTACATATTTTAATGTGTGAAAGGGTTTATATGTAAATGAGCTGTAATAATTATTATTATGAAATTGTGTGTTTAAGTTTTTGTATGCATGCATATGTACATAGAAACAAAGGAAAGAGTGATTCAACTAAAAAAACATTGTTATATTTTATACTGTATATAGGAAAAAGTAAAATATGCTCTATTACTTATTATTGTATTTCAAAATTACAACTCAATTCTCTTTCTGAAAATAATTTGTTACTTTTATTGTTGTAATTTATTTTTAAATACGTACAAATACTAAATGAACTAAAAACAATTAACTTTTTAATGTTTTTATATTATGTCGTCCACAAAACTTTATACAATGATAATGAAGAGAGACTGTTATATATATATGTACTTCAAAAATATAAATAAAATAAAACTTTAACAAAAACGTACTGATGAAATTATCAACCTGCTTTATAGTATAAGTAATACAAATCTTTTATTTTAGATGTACTAGAAATGAAGTAGGGCATTTTATACTTTACGTATTTATATTATGTGCATATAATATTGAGATTTGCATAATATTCTGGTACGAAAACTATAAAGAGAGAACATGATGATGGATATAAATAGCTAAATCAATTGGATAATATGTGTTGAATTAAAAAGTGAGATAAAATACTGTAAGTATTAAGTATACAGTAAAATATCTATACAAAACACAATCATATTAAACTTTGATAAAGTATAAAATATTTTGGAAAATATATCATGTATTAAAATGTCATTCACATTTTTTTTTTGATTTTATAAACTGAAATGAAAACTATATTATTATTATGATGACGTATATTACTACTACTATTGAGAATCACTTGAGCTAGAACTTGAAGAATCTGTACTCATAACTTCAACATCATCTTGATTTCTAGTCGATGGATCAATACCAATTTGAGGAGAAGAATGTGTAGGAGGATGAAAAACCCCAACAGAACCAGCATGATCAGGTGTAGAACCAGCTTGTGTGGAATGTTGATGCCAAGGTGGAAATATTGGTTCATTATGAAAGGGATTTCCAGCATTAGCATTAGTACTATTTGATTGATCTAAAAGTGCTGTGGGTGGGACTGTCAGAGGGAGATCACTTAAACGACCAAGAAAACCCATTCTCATTTCTAAATCTGTTGGATACGGTCTCCTATGATCTCCTGGTTGCCAATTTAATGGAGCTGCAACAGCATTTGTAGATGAAATCCGATGAGCAAAACGTATTAATTCTTCTGAACCTACTGAATGTTGTTGTGCTTTCATTATTTGTTCATACTTTTGTTTTGCTTGATATAGAGCTGTTGACAATAGAGTTTCAGTCTCTTTTAGATATTTTTGAAGAACTTGAATGTCTGAATCATGACGTGATACTTCACATTGTAAATCTCGTGTTTTTTCTTCTATTTCAGCTTGTTCTTGAGCCAACTATATATTTGTTCAAAAAATAATAAATTACGAAAATTGCAATATTATTTATGTGTAATAAAAATAATTGAAAAGTTGTATCGAGTTTGATTTTGCTAAAATGAAGTATAAAAGTGCCGAAATTGTTTATATTTTAGATTGTTTACCTGAATAGTATCCTTTAAATCATCATTTTTAGATAATATTAATTGAACAAGTTGTGTTTGATCTGAATGAGATAACCTTTCATGTTTAGGAGCAATTGCAGTCTCAAGTAACTCTCTATATTAATCACAAACAATTAAAAGATATAATGTTATACACAATTATTATTAATCAAAAAGCCGACTAGAAATAACAAATAACAAAAATGTAAGTATTCAAAATGTTCACACATTTACTAAATATGTAACTGTGTACTTACTTTGTAATGGTTTCAATGTCATCAATTAATGATAGTAATTTTTCCTTTGTACTTATTCCTCGAGCTGCCATTTCACTTACACAGCTATAATTAACTCTAAAATAACAATTAATATTTTAATTTTTTTTATAAAAATCACAAAATCATAAAATTCAAGACTTGGAGCAAGAGAGCAAGAGAAAATGATGTGTGTGAAAAAATACACAGATGTTTTTTGTACATGTGCATGTGTGTGTACGAAATAAAGTTTTGAAAATTTTAAAGTGCCAAACCCTATTGCCATTACAAATGAGAGTTAAAATTAAAGTTCTGCTTGCAAATATAGCATAGTTTTGTCACGCTTAATAAAATATCATAGTTATATAGTATTTTTAAACCAGTTGTGCCTGTTAACTTTTGTAAATGAGTAATTACAATCAAGTTTAAAGTTTTTTTTCAAAGGCCGAAGAATCTAAGAACTAAGATAGCCCTGATTCATCTATAAATTGACGTAAGTAACTACATTAATGTGTATCCACATTTTTATATATAATATTATCCAAACCCTTTACAATAAATATTTTTTTAAAAAACGTTTTACTCTGATAATTGATATTACATTCATTTCTTTGACTGTATTTATGTACACATAGAATCACCAATATAATCGTGTTTTAACAATATGGAAAAGTCATCACCTGTCAGTGTAGAAGAAGCGGATATAGTTAATCAGTTGGATGAACTACTAGTTGAACATTTAGAATTGATGGATGTCTACATTAAATCAGCTCTTGATGAAGAAACTTCTTATAAAAATGGTCTAATGAACATTGCCCATGCACGGATGTGTGTTAAACCAAATTTAATTAATCTTGAAGGATATCCAAATGAAACTACTCAAGATTTATCAGCTGCAAGTACTAGTTTAAAAAATGATAATGAATCCCATCGTGTTCTTCATATAGATACCAAAAAAGATAAAGAATTATTAAAGATATTTGGTATAAATACTCCAGCTAGTTTAAAAAAAGCTCAAGTAACATTTCAACGGGTTTTAGGCATGTTTTCTAATTATTACAAAATCACACATACATTATATGTTTCATTTATGACTAAAGTATTGTTGTATATGTTCTTGATACGACTCTTATTTACAAATAAATGTAAAATGAATTTACAAACACTTATCTTAAAATGTAAACTAATAAATCATACATTTTTTGTGAATTCTTTAATACAGAAGGAGTTTTAGATCGTGCAAATATTGTTCACAGGATAATGTCAATTGAACAGGAACAATCTGCATTGATTAAAAAGCAGCGTATTATACACAACAACAAGTCGATACCTTCAACTGAAGAAAATAAAGAAAATTTACAAAAAAAGTAGTTGTTTACTCTATAACTATGAATCATGTACAATACACAGTATACATTTTTATCATTTATATTTGTATAGTAAGATTTGAGGAACTGTATTTCTAGAAATGTGTTTCTGTTTTTTATAAAAATGTATTATATAATATAAAGTACTTATAATATTTTTCAATACTTTGTGAAAATAAATATGTATTAATATATTATTTTTATACTCTTCTTACATAAATAATGAAATGTACATATGTGTACATCTGAATTCCAAGTACTAAGTAGAAGCATATTAGATTTAGTTTTTCATGATATTTTCTATAAAGTGCTTTATATAATATGCTCAGTCCATACAATATATAATAATATAATATTTTTATACATGAGAGACATGAATTTAAAACTCCTTTATTTAAATAATACACGCATAAAATTTCAAGTCATAAATATCAGCTTGTTCAAATGAGCATATACTATTATGACATAAATATTCTGTATAGCCCAAATGGGCTATAAAATACTACAAAATAAAGCATAAATATCATAACATATTATAGGTTTTTCCTTTTACAACATTATTATGCGGGCAGGAATTTCTGTGTGTGTGTGTGTGTGAGTGTGTAATTTGTAATTTGTCGGTGTGTGTACATGTATTGTGCATATATATATATATATGTACATATTATGTGTGTGTTGAGGAAACCAACTCATCGTCGACTGTGGGGAAAAGGAGAAAGTGGTGTGGAGACATAGAGAAAGTAAAGTGTAAAGGGAACAACCCCAGTATAGTGTAGAGTGGAGGAAGTAGGAAATTCGCAAAGGAAAACTGGAAAGGCAAGCAGGCCACATAGAGGAAAAACGATCGATATGAAAACTTCACATGCTTGCAAATCCTCTCTCAGTTCTCAGTTCGCAGATATTTTGTGTGTGGATTGTGGATTTTTCAGTCTTGTTCTCTCTGTTTCAGACAGTTCATCTTTCGAGTTTGGTAGTCGTCAAGGCACGAATACGATGAATTGCAAATTCTCATCACACTTACCCCAGTTTTTTTGTTTTATACATGGTACATGGAACATGGATCATCATGATCCGCAACTCTCATCTTTAGCATCAAGTTGGTTGGTCTGAGTGTTGAGTGTTCATAATCAAATATACCTTACATGGCAAAAACACAAAAAAATCTAACCTGATAAAGCCAATGTAATCTACAAAATAAAAAACATGTAGTCCTCAAACACATTCAACATTCAACGTACAACCCAAAACTCAACGTTAGACACTAGACATTATAGACTCAATCGCTTCAAAATTAAATTGTGTGGTGCTTATTGTATAAAGTTAACTCGTGCACACATAATGTAATAAAAAAAAGCTCCTCTTTTCGCTAGTCATAATAAACGTGTAGTGGAATAAACAATTTACTCTTTGTTTAAAATTACTTACTCTTTGTTTAAAATTACTTACTCTTTTCTACAATTCTGTACAGTAGTTATAATTATTATCATTCTTAACAATTCAATCTATGTCCCTGGGGATTGTAAAAAAAACTGTTTCAAGATTCAAGATGTTCAACAGAGTATAATATACTGTCAATATAGAAAGTACACCTTTTTATTACTCTTTTTCTTGCGGCTATAGACTATAGACTACAGAAAGCTGTACAATAACTTGTGGAGCTCATAAATCTCCGCTTTGTTCTCTATTCTTTCTATCTACTTTCCACACGTTTAAATACACACATGATTACTCTCTGATCATTATGTATTACATGTGTAATGTGTATGGTTTCGGAGGCAAGGAAACAACATCAACTCCTTCCCATAAATAATTAAGGTAAAAAACATAACTTGTATCTTGTATATTAACTATCTAATAAAATTTATCCATTTTTTTAACTACTTTATAACTATAGCTACTTCAAGTTTTTAATATGTAAGATGATATCATCTTACAAAAAGTTGTGCAAACTTTTAAAGACATTTAGTTTTTGATGTATTTTCTTGGAAATAAAAAAAATGTACAATTTTATACATTTAATACACGTATTGCATGTCGATCTACAACTGAAATCTAAATATTATGACTGCTCTCCATATTCTTTTGAATATTGAAAGTTGACGGGTTGTGAAAGTAAAAGTCACAAAAGTCCTGACAAAGTTTAGGCTACGTCGGCAAAAACAAATAAACTAGTTTTCCAAATCCTAAATCCCACATCCCACAACAGATGTACAAATATATATTGAGGATTGAGGCATCATAGCTCGTAGCTAGAGGAAAAATGACTTGTAATACATTACTGTCTTTTAGTTTCATTTACATGTACGTTACTCGTTACTAGTTCCTATTTCCTACTTTCTATACCTTTATGTTTCATCTACTTATCCAGATGTCATTTCATATTTCATATGCATGCACAGGAATAACTATAAAATATGGATCAAGTATCAAGTACACAAAATGCAAAATAAAAAATAATAATATCTACAAAGACCAAGACAAACATGTCCACTACATAAATACATAATAATATCGTAAGTATATACAGAAAGAAACATCATTTATACAGAATACAGATCTAGAAAAAATCCTCTAGGAACTAGAAACTTGACTGGTGTCTCTTTCTTCAAAGATGCCCATTTTTATTCAAGTTGTTGCTCTCTTGTCTCTATGTATTTCTACTTTCTACCATGTACTTTATATTCTTGTGATTTTATGTAGCTTGTAAAATTTACAATTCACATGTACATAGTACATAATATATTACAGTTATATATTATGTATATTATATTGTGTCATATGTTGATACTTTTGATACTTGATACTGTTGCATCCCAAGTCTGGAGGATTTTTCAACTTGAAGAATAAACTGGAAAGGACAAACTTTTTCTTTTTCTCGATTTCAAAATGTACAAATGTAGGTGAATTTGTACTGTGTGTGTCTGTTTTCTGTTTCATGTAGTTTTTTGAGTATGCTCTGTATTACTGTATTACTGTGGTTTGTTTTTCTGGTTTCTGGTTTCTGGTTTTAGTGAGAGTGTAACTTTCATTTTGGTGAAATGTAAGAAATGACAGAAATAGAGAATATATACACATACCGGGGGAGAAAGAGAGAGAGAATCAAATAATCAATAGCTTTCTCTTGGTTTCCTCTCTCTTATTTTTTGTGTACTCTCCATGTACCTCCAACCCCGAACATGTAATACAATACACATACTACTAGTGACTACTGTACACTGTACAATGTACAACTGTCCTACATACTATACATTCTACATTCTACACTCTCTGTGTTCACTCTTTTAATAATACGGAATACGGAATACGGAGAGCGGGTACATGGAGAAAGCATAACTGGGCTTGTAAAAGAAAAGTAGGTAGTCGTGTTCTCCAACAACTTACAAACTACAAAATACATACTAGAGCCGCTTTTCTTCACTCTTACCCTGTCTCTCTCTCTCTCTCTCCTTCATTCTGTCTTTCTTTCTTTCTCTCTCCTACGGACATAAGAAATTTACTCATGTATTTAGCTCCCGCATATTCTATATTCTAGATTCTAGACTCTAGACTCTATACTTACTACTTACTCTATTTGACTGATTTCCGTTCTTCACCTTTCTCCTGTCGGCACACATCTCTCTCTTTTTATCGTTCTCCATCTCTTCCTTTTATAATGTAGAATTCAGAATGCCAAAAGAGAGCTTATGTATAGTGTATAGTACATAGCATATACATTATACAATATACATGATACATGTAAGCATGTTATACAATAGACAATAGAAAACACCCACTGTCAACATTTAATCCTCATGTTCATCAAATATTTGCAGAGACATGTATAATGTATAATAGATGGAGAGAATAACTCATTATTTACACGTTTATGAAATATTTTCCTGATTTCAGATCCCAGACCCTACTAAAAGCTAAAGAATGGCAGTACAAAAACCCACGGATAAAAAAAAGTAAAAGTAAAAACAATCAAAGATAAAGTTATGGCGTCGTATAAGACTGGGATATTTAGTAGTGTAACGGGCTTCGGTAGTAGCACAACGGGGACAGGAACCGGGACAGCAGGAGGTCAACAATCACAATCCTCTACTCTTTCCTCCCAATTTCAATTAATATCCGATGATGAGAGTCTGGAGGATCACAGTGGTTTGGAGGACTTTCAAGGAGTGACCCTCGAGATTAATTCATTCAGTGGGTCTGCAACTCCGGAGAAAATATCATCTCCTGAACATCATGTCACTTCCAAATCCAATGCCAACACCAACACCAATCCAAATACAATCCCAAATACAAATACAAATTCAAATCCAGATACAAAGACTAGTGGTGAAAATATTACTGGCGGAAAAGCTAGTCGAGACCGAGTAATAAATTTACCTTTCCTTCCATCTTCCAACATGAAGAATTTTAATAACTCTACAGTTTCTCCAACGAATCCATCTCAAAAGTCAGCCCAATCCCAATCCCAATCACATCATCACCATCATCAATCAATTTTTCCCGGTGGTGGAACTAGTATTATAAACGGCAGTGGAACTGGTAGTAATTCCAATGCAGTGACTCCAACTACCAGTGTACCCAAAATTTCCATTACACCCATGACCCCTCCTTCCGGCTCCATAACTCCAGATGAGGACTTTGAGGATGGGAATATTTCTCTAAATAGTTCCGGAACGGAATCTCCCTCCATGTTTCGTCATCGGCATGGGAGGAAGTTCAGACATCATCAGAAGAATAGAGGAGGTGGAGATATTAACAACTACTGGAGACCGCAAAGTCCAATGCCGGTGGCAAATGAGTATGAAGCTCGGGATTTCTTTGCTTATAGAGACTCTATTATTCAAAATACTATTGAAGAAGTTCAGTCCTTGGTGGACAGTAGTTTGGATGGGATCCTCCGAGGAACTTTCCTCTTCACGGAAATTGACCATTGGAACAATGAGCTGGAACGACTCATCCTCCTCTGTTCAAAAAGCCTCATCATTGTCAAATATGACTTTATTGCCATGAAACAGGAGGAGTATCGACGGATCCATCTTTGTGTCATTGACAAAATTATACAAGGAGAATTAAAGTATCCTGATAGGAGTTTGACGCCGAGACTCTCAGGGATTGCGGGTGGGATTGTGGGGGTAGTCAAATCATGTATTATTCCAAAAGTCCAAACTGTGGGGAATGTCGTCTTGTACAGGAACAAAAAGAGTGAAACTAAAACTTGTTACAATGATGAAGACAACTCTTCACCCTTAGCTCAAGGACCTACTTCAAATCATCCCTCAAATCAACCTGATAATGACAATCCGAATGGAGGGAATGAAAAAGATTTAGATGGAAAAGGAGGATCTGGAGGTGGATCTGGAGATGAGACGAATGCAACGAAAACAACCATCATGTCCGCACTCTCGTTGGAAAATTTTGAACCGAGGTATTTTTTATTTAGAATATTTAATAAATTAATATAATAAAAAAAAGCATAATATAGAGCTTTTAGTTAATAGCTCTCATCACATGTTTATTTTCTCAATGTATAGAGGAAGGAATGTCCAGGGAATTCGTATTTTGTGGAATGGTGATTCTCCCATCTCCTTTACACAGAAATGGAATCCATTCAATAAATCCATACCTTATGTCACTTTTGTATCGCACCCGCTTCTGTACGTGAATAAAGGTAATGTAATATGTAATATTACACCTCATTTTCTGGTATTATTCCTCACTCACTCTCTACTATCCACTATCTATTTTATCTATTGCACAATTTTGCCTAGTCACAAAGTGATAATTTTATCTCATACTTACTTATGTAAATTGGATTTAGCTGGAGGAGGAGGAAATCGATGCTTTGACATTGACTGTTTTGCTCGTGAATTTATTGACATTCTCAGGTAAGCATTTGCTGAATCTCAGTATAATAAAGTACTACTTGCTTTTATTTACTATTTTTGTAACTATTGACTAGAAATTGGTGTGCATGCAAACAGCACATAAATATAGAAAATGATGATAGCAATGATTCGTCACGTGGTTTTCTAAATGCTAATAAATGTATAAAAATATTGCAGTGATAGCGGTGGAGACTCGAGTCCCGTGTGTAGAATTGAATTTAAGCCACTTATTATTGAATCTTATGTGGGCCTGACCTCACTCTTTCATAATGCCAACGAGCTCGGATTTTATAAAGTTAGAGGACGAGTTAGTTTCTAAATTTGAAGAATGATTCCTGTACTATTAAACTTTAAACTTTACACTACTCTGCTACACACTATTCCATAAATGATAGATGGTAACATGTAAAATATCCTGCTATCGCAGGATACACAATACATCAAAAGGGGGAAACCAAGAAAAGTAAAAGCCTATAGTAACTTTCTCCAACTTTCTTTTACGCAGGTTCTGTTTTCTGTAGTAGTTTTACATAATAATATCTTGTATTATAAAGTAGTCAAAAGATAAGTGATAGTCATTTTAGAATTTAGAATCTATAATAATGTAAAGTCATTAAATGTAGACAAATTATCCAAATTTAAATGTGTAATAAGTTTTTATATAGTTAAACTTTTGTTATTCTCGTACAAACGTACAACATTTAATATATATTGTAGCACCTGTTTTTTACTTTGTATTTTGTTGTGTATTCTTGTGGTTATCTACCAAAAATCATTACAAATTAGGAAAATATATATATGTACAAAATTTATTGAATTCGAAAAGCACAAAATCTTAGAACTTTTACTATTATGTATAGGTATATGCAGAGAAAACCAATCGAACTTTATTATGTTGAACCATAATAAAACTGATAACTGATATAAACTTTGTTACATAACGTGAAGTATATTATATAAATCTAAAATATATTATTATTGAAATACCTTTGTAAGTATTACATAAAACATTAAATATTAGTTATGTATTATAAATTATAATAGTATTTATTGTGAATTATGACTGATGAAAATCATAAAACATGAATACGGACCATATCCGCCTTAATTTGTTCAGTATATTATGATTATGTATAAATTATTATATAAATTATAAAGTATTTATGGTTATTCCAAGAAAATATTATACCTTTTCTCAAAAAACAATGGAGCAAAATATTGTTACAAATTCATAATATATACAAACCTATTTAAAAAATACAAAATTCGTATTTATTCATATATTATATGCAATCGATTTGCATTCATGTTATTAAAAAACCTTTTTCAGTTGGAAAACTTGTAAATAAAATTTAAAAAGTTCACTCAGAAAAAGTGAACAACGGGGAAACGAAAGTCACAGTTGTGAATTTTTATGTTATATAATATACAGTGTGTGTATAGTTAGTATGTGGTGTGTGCCGTTCTTAAAAACTGCAAATACAAAAAGTGCATATAAACAGAATGTATAAAAATATTTGAATATTTGTGTAAAAGAAAAATAATTGCAAAGCGGCCTAATTCGACAGGTGAATTCTGAGTCAGTTTGGACTCTAAAAACTCACAGTAGTCATCAAAACAATCAACAGCGACAGCTAATCAATAGCGAATATATAAAGTAAAAAAAATGTATTAAACTTTAACAATTAACAATGAAAATAAAATTGTTTTTCCTACTCATGTATATTGGATATTGGGTATTCAAAACTCAAAGCAAAGTTCATGTACATTTGGTTATTCTTTTTATTGTCACACTGGGAAAATATTGAACATGGAGTAAAAATGAAAAGTGAAACTTTTATAAACATCCTTTTTTTATTTTGCACAGTATAATAGGTTTTTCATATTTCATGATTCATATCGTGGTTATATTATTTTAATCTTAAATAGATAGATTTTTTGATAGTAGTTTTGTCCTTCGTTTTTTACTTTGTACGTGTTTCAGTAAAATATTTTGATATTTTCATTGGTAAAAGTCATATACGAAATATGAGAAATGAAAGGGTTTTTTCCAAAAAAATAATTTTCTAAGCTCCAAATCGGATAACTCGTGAGAGAGCTTCAATGTTTTTTGTACGAACTAATTCCTTACAGGCTTGTATCACATTTGCTTTGGGGCGTCCAACTGAAAATTTCCACACAAAAAATGTTCAGTTCATCAGTAAGTGATTATTGAATTCATTTTTGTTAAATAAACCAACGTTGATCATTTTGTCAATAAAAAAGTGTACTTTATATGTGTAATGTATATTATGTACCTCGTAGTCGAGCAGCTTTCTGCACAATCTGATTGACAGCTTTGATGGACTCCATCACATTTTCATTTGTTGTACACCGGATTTGATGTTGAGTGATGAGAGTTCTATTTATTTCATGTAGTTGTGTGTACCAGCGTCGCATTCCTTGTCTATGTTGAGCATGTAGAAAAATAAACAAAAGGTCAGATTTTTGGATTCACAACATTATTTTCATTTAATTATACAAGCAAAATGATTTATGATTTATGATCATCAAACATATTGTGTCTAGATTATTATTTATTATTTTATTGCTTACATATTTCCAATTAGACGAGCATCTTCAGCTCGTATCAATAAACTCTTGATCACCCCAGATTGATCTGCTATGTCCGCTCCCAATCGTTCATTTGCGTCCTGATAACTTTATTTTGTACACAAAAAAGTTGTAGTCACAGTGTATTCAGATTATCTTTCTGATCTTTCTAAACTCCAACCAACTTTCACTGGTCATTATAAAAAAGAGTTGATTTCTATATTTACTTACTCTTCAATCGCCCTAATTAACATGTCTAACTGAGCAATTTCATCTGGAAAGTCCGCCTCCGTCTTTTAAGCATATATAGAGTGTAGAAAAGAAAAGACATTGAAAATAATATAACATTTAGACAAGAAATCAAATTATTCTATGTTATTAATTATTATTTAGTATACATACCTGCATATCTGCAATATTAAGAAAATGACAAAGACTTTGAACAATGTCTCCAGCCAAATCCATGTCATACGTCTTTACAGTCGTTGTATTGGTTTCCACAGCTACATGAAGTTCCTGACTATTTCTTAGGGAAATGAAGTCCAGTTCAAATGCTCCCTTAAATTCAAGTTCTTTAGCCAGTAGGAAATTTTGATTCAGCCACATCATTATCTAAAAAAAAATTACAAATAAATATTATACATACTTTATCGATTCCAAAAATGACCATATAAAAATTATTCAACAGTTGTTATATTTTTCAGGAGCAACAATCTTACGCGACTAGGCCTTTCGTTAATGGTAAGTCGTACAAAACTAGTAATTTCACTAGAGCCGGAACGTTGATCATCCTGCGTACAACAGATATTATATAGTAGTTACAAGTATTCAAGTATCAAGTATTTTAGATTTTAGAATAAAAATTATAATAATAAGGGATGAGATTTAACTACTGACCTTTACTAATGCATACATGGCAAATCTTGGCAGTTGTCGAGTCATTTCAAACACATGAAAATGTTTACTGTCTTTGTAACCTACATAAGCCTACCAAAATGAAAATACAACTTTATTTTTTACAGCATTCTACGTACTTTTTGCTTTTTGCTCAATTAAATTAAAATAATTTATGTTTTTGTTTCATACTTTGATGTGTAAATCCACAACTACGTTTTTTGGTGGCATCAATGGAATCTAAAAAGAAAATCATTACATGTGTAATTTTCCCGTCTCTTTTGACTTTGGAGTGAATTGCATAAAACATGATATGAGAAAACTTATTGTTAATATATTCAAATAAAAAGGTAAACCAACCGTAATTTTAGATTGTAGAATATCAGGTTTTGGGTGAACCACATGACATTCTCCTTGAAATATCCCCTCGGCAAAAATCAAAGCGGCTCGAATAATCGTGTCATTATTTGTCGACAACGTTATTTCAATATAAGGCTGAAATTCGTATATTCTATTTTAGTTCATTTAAGTATGTTTGAATGAATAATATGTAATATAAAAAATTAATCTGCTTTAAAAAGCTAGGAGGTACAAAATACAAAATATTGACTGTTTTTGGTTTCTCACTACACGATTTTCATCAGAAATGCATAACATGTGTTAGGTACACAGTACACAGAGAAAGTAAAAGTTGTTTCATGTCGCACTTACAGCTTTCTCCTCGCTTCCCATATTAATTGCAAATGAGGACTGAAGCTGCGTTTGTGTCTATAAATATTCAAATATTCAAATTCAAAAGATCATTATCCATCACTCGACTCTCGAATCTCGAATAAACATCAAAGACACTTAGACACTGATGATGAATATTTTATGGTAATTAGTATTAATAATAATAATTGGTAAAGAGAAAGTCGAAAAGACTAACAGGAATAGCACCGACGCTTCTTTGTCTCTCCGATTTTAAATTAGGAGCTTCGCCTACTCCAGGAGATTTTCTTATAGAGCCAACTTGATAATTCCTCAGCTCCAACATCAAATGATCTGTATTCAGTTTATTCAACTTATTATGTAAAGTGTCATTTTACATTACATCATTACCTGTATCTTTGAACTTATTAGCTAAAATTCTTTGTATTATATTATCTTTTTCGGATTTTTTTTGTATTATTTATTTTTAATTCATATATACACTTACGTCGTTTGTGAAAAAGTTCTCGCACAGCTTCTTGTTCTACATTTGGAGAGATGTAGTGCATTCGACCATCCGCCGTATTTGGTTTATAAATCCTGACTGTGGAATCAAAGATAAAATGAGCAAAAACTCAATGAGTAACATTCTTGCATAAAATGAGTGTATTTAGTATTTAGTGTTAGAATTTTTTTGAATTTCAACCAGTTGCAAATCAGTTACTAAGATTACTAAAGCATACTGTTGCAAAATTAGTTTACTCTTAATTTGTCTTTGTTCATTGTTTTACCTTCTCCTTCCACATCACAGCAAACTAAATGTATTCGACCGTCTTGAAATAAATCTGCTGTACAAATACCGGCTAATGGATTTGCAAAATTATCCTTGAAAACTACCTCTCCCGTTCGTATACTCCTTATATCTAATTTCCCATTACTCCAACCCGTCACCAGCTCAAATTGTCCATCTCCATTAAAGTCAAAGGCACATATTGAAACTGCATGGTTTTTTGACTAGAAAAAACACACAGGCAAAAAAATATCATGTTATCTATACATACTAAACATA
>JABASP010002964.1:0-16550 GCA_019776565.1 Sminthurinus signatus | reverse complement strand
TACACGAAATACATAGTATATCTTACACTGTATTAATAACACTTGTAACAACATACTGTTTTTGTTACTAATGGACAAGTGACAAAAGACAAAAGTAAGAGTTTTTCTCGGCTAGATCATGTGTACTTGAGACTTTTGAAAGGTCAATATTTGTCAAAGAGAGGTCAAAACTCTACTAAATCTCCAAGTTCCAAATGCAAGTGCTTTCAATTTGTTCATCTAAACTTGTGTCTACATTCTTCAGTTGTCAACATTTAACTCGATCCTCGATCAGGTGCGGATTCAAGATGCAAGATGTGTTGACGAATGAGAAAAATTAGAAAAAAGTGAGACTTGTCTATAACAGTCTGCTGAATCCTCTGTGAACTTTTACAGTGTGGTTTTACAGTAAAATTGCTCGTGTTGCCATAAACAAATGACAAAAAGTTCTATCAATAGACATTGTACATTTGAGATTTGAGGTTTTGGTTTCATCAATACTTGGTACAAAAAATATACAACTTGAGGATTGACTGGGATATTATGGTGAAGAGTGAAGAGGAGTGAAGAGTGAGACAGAAAAGCAAGAAGCATGGAAAGAGAGGAAGTTGGCTGTGAGAATGACCCTGATACAAAATTGTGTATAAAATATAGATATGGATGTAGTTAGATGTAGCCAAGTTGCATGTGCCTATATTTACTATTTACGCATATGTAAAATAGAAAAAGAAATCACTCATGCCATTATGCACTGAATTACCTATTCATCATATTAATATATCATGCATTTTCAAGCCAATATTATTCTTTAGTGTAGAATAGAATAAACATTTTGTGTACTGTACAATGTGCAATGTACACTCACTTGTCAGTATGTTTTAATTCTCATGGTTGGTTTGTGCGGGTCGAAAGAGTATTTAGTATTTATATTATGTGCATGGTAATTTTTATATAAAAAGAAGAATACACATCATATTATAGTCACAAGTTCACCTTTGTCCTCATTTAAAATAATCCGGCCCTTTTTCTTTCATTCTTTCTCTAGTTTTTTTTCTCATGATCGAGAAAATTGAAAAAAAGTCAAAGCAATTTATTATATTATATTATTGTTCTCATATCATGGAAACAATGGGTAGTCATTACCATCATCATTATAATTTCATATAGATGGATTCATAATAATTGCTCCTCCTCTATAAATAATAAATAATAAGTACACACATGTGTAGGATTTTCTTACATTTTACATGCAAAAAACTTGAGAGAAACCAACGTGTATAGAAAGTATCATAATACTCTGTGCTTTGTAAAAAAGGAGACTTGTATAGCTAATTGTTATTTGCCCAGAGTCCAGACTATGCATAATATAATTAATGTACACTGTTCACTACTCACTGTAAACAGAAGAAAAAGACAAGGAATGTATCTTGTTTGCACATAGTACAGCAAATATGTACAGAAACATGAGTAAACTTGGACGGTGGAATATGGATAATGTGATTGTGATTCGTGTGAAATTACTCCATCTTTTCGTCCTTTCAATCCAGCACCAACGTATTTGATTGTGAACTAGGACTACATACTACATACTCAATAAGCATCATACATAGTTTTTTCAATAATTCAGTAATAATTTTTCAATTGTGTCGTAGGGGATTGCTCCTTCACAAATAGATGATAAAAAAGATAATTCAAGTACCCTTCAATAAAGCTGAGTGTGGTAAAAGGTTGAAATTGCAGTAGAGAATATTGAAAATACACATTGTAATAAAGGAGTTAACATTGTGTGAGAATAAATTTCAATTCCAATACTCTTTTCAGTTTTTGTTTCAATTTCTCCATTATTCATTATTTATATCAAGTAAAATAATACCATTAATAATAATAATAGTAATAATTGCAATTTCAATGCAGAATCACTTGTTCATGAACTTGTTATTTTTTTATACGAAAGAGTCCTCTGTACTTCTTTGCGGAGGAGTTAGATGTGAAAAATCCATAAAAAATTAGAAATAAAGCTCTTACATTTGTTATTTTTTTTACTAATCACACGAGCATTTTTTTGCGTTTGCTCACCTGCTTTCCTTTTTACTTATGATTTATCAAAAGAAGGGCTCTAAAATTTCTATCAATACTATAATAACCGTCATAATTTGTTTCTATTTCATTTGCACGACTAGATGAGATGATAGCTGCAAGTGTGCAGCTACTGTCTTGTGTCTTGTGTCTATCCTATGTACGTGACTCTCAATTTCTTTTCAACAACTGTATTACTCTCTCCCTCTCTCTCCCTCTCTTTCGGGATTCATTTATTCAAGTGAAACATGTAAAAGATCACCTCTGATCGTGATATTCTACTCATACTCTACATTTCATTTCATTTCACCACTCACCACAACTTTGAAATGAAAAATAGCGTCTATAGTCTGTAGTCTGTACAAAAAAATGATAATGACTGTGTCATAAACAGTGGATATCAACTGTAATCCGGTATAAGTTGGCCTCGTGAGCGAGCCAGAAAAGATGAGGATGATGATCTTACAGGTGTGATTACAAGCGGAAAACATTTATTTTGGAGTTTTGAGTAGGTGGAAGATAAAGATGGAAAAACTTGTGCATATTTAAAACCACACGCATCATGCGTCATGCGTTAGGCGTAATATCTTGTAGTAGAAAACACCAACTTTTTACATCACTTTTTTGTGTCTAGGCTGTCCTAAACAGATAAAACTGTTCAAAATGGCAGAACAAGAAGAAGAAACTGTAACTTATATTCTTTAAATATGCATAAATGAACTTAAATATCATGTAGTAGAGAAAGGTGAAAGGCTGAAGATTTGAGCGGATAAAAGACTATAAACTACAATACGCATCTTAATCATCTTTGTTTTTTGTACATTCATAAAGTACACGAGCATCAAAAGATTCAAGATTCAAGAGTCTAGAGTCAAGAGAACATGATTACACCGTGTAAACATGAGTAACTACGTCAGTACAAGTACAAACCAAAGATACAAGTACAAAGTACAAGCTGCTGATATCTACAGGATCCTTCCTCTATTACTTTCTGACAAAAGGAAACATGGATGGAAATATGGAATGGAAAGGTATAACACTAACATTTCCTTTCCACCACTCCTTCCAAAGTTCCAAAGTCCAGAGTCCAGCTGCATCCTACACCCTGCGTACATTTGTACATTGAACATACTAGTTACTAGTGGATATGGATATGTTTACATGCTCAATGCTCAGGTTTTTCACTACCTCTTCATTCTATACCTTGTACATTGTACATATTTGGAACCGGAATCACAGAAGAATTCAGTCATGCTTCCAAACTTACCATCACGTACAGACAGCTCAAAACACACAACACAACACACAGTTCACCTTCGAGCTTCGAGCTATGAAAAAACACCAGAAGCTACTACATGTCATGTGTAGTTAATTTACTATCTACATTGGATTTTGGAATACTCCATTCTAGATTCTACATATTTTCTATTGGAACCACCAACTTTTTATTATTCCTTTTTTTGTCTTTAAACTCCATGTTTTTTGTCTTTTCCGATGCAGTTGAGTGCATATTGAGGATCACTGAGCAAGTTTACATAAAAAATATACAGAGAAAACAAAAATTATAGGTATAGTAAAAATTTTCGGTATAAAACAAGCTGTCGTACTCTCCTTTCATTCTATCACACATCATGTTCTACACATTAAACGGTGTATCTTTTCCCTTTAAGTTTTCATGTTGATGTTTTTTTAAGTAGTATAAATTGAGAGGGTTGAAGTCGAGTGTCAAGTTTCTGGAGGAACTCTGATACTAAATAAGCATTGGTGTATGCGATATCGACTCAATTATAAATATTGAGCATTGAATACAGCTTCCATGAATATTTGCATGTACTATTTCTGTTTACAGTGTACATGACATAGTATGTATTATGTATGAAACTCGTCTCGTTCTTTTCCAATTAGCGAATCATGTATTGACAAACCAAGAACACATGTAAAATAATATACCATGAAGTACAAGTGCATCACGTCACTCATTTAAAATTCATTGCACTTACTGACTCTATTGAATATTGACGAGCTGAATGAGATTTACATAATAAATTTACAACATCACATTCAGACTTTTCAAGTCTCAAGCTTCAAGACGAGTGTACAAAATACAATATAAAATGTATAAAAGATATTCATGCATAACAAACTCGTAAGAAAAAATGGTGCGTAAAAAGGAAGATGTGCTCAGTTCAGATTAGAGGACAAGAACAATAGGAAATACGAGCATCTTCCACTGACGTAAATACATATTATGTATGTATTAGATTTGGTACGACGAACAGCACAATCATATTTAGTGACTGCTTCAGTTGGTTTATTTTTTATTTAGTTTTGGATGAGTAGTGAGCTGTACTGAGTTGAGTCGAGTTGAAACAGAGGGCGATATACCTTTTGTACCGTAATACATGAGTATTATACATAATTTTGTACAGCAATAAAGATCCTCATCCGTATTTGTAAAGACAACTCGACCTTTTCGTCATCTTTCAGTATTTCCAATATCATCACTGAAATGCTGAATGAACTACAGCGCAAGAAAAACAAATGTTGCAAATAAATGACTGAGAGTTGTGTTGAGTTGTGTCGAGATTGAGAATTGAGACGGAGAACATTGAGCACTGAACATTTTGTATTGTGTTTCGAAGCTGAAGCTGTGGAAGAGACCAATTCCAGGAAGAGAAGTCAACATAATGACAAGAACCAGTAAGAACATGAGCCAATTCACTGTTCCACTGTTCACTCTTCACATTTGAATTCCTATTCAAATTGTAATAACCCTTCTCTCATCCACGCTTCATCACTCTTCCTTCACACACACACAAACACAAAAGCAGTGCCATGGATTATTTAATTGTAGATTGTAGACTTTTGTCTATTTGTCTATACATTCAAATCAGAATACAAAATATTATGCAGATGTGCATGTGTGAAGTGTGAAGTATGATGCATTTTTTATTCTAGTTGTCGATGAACGCAGACAACGTAGAACCAACTGTATTATGGTACACACTACACATGTGTGCATTTACTATTTATGCAGATTGGATATTGAACTGATGGGCAGACACATTTGTATTTTGTATGTATTTCCAATTCGTTTCGTAGAAATCCGTTTTGTTTTGTTTTACAGGTGACGGCAGTTTGAATGCATTGTGCAATACTCTACCTTTTTTACTATTACATGTTACATGCTTTTCTGTTCTAAAGTATTACAAAACTACATGAATATCATCCGTACACTGTACAGAACATGCATTTCAAATCCTAAGTAATTGATAAGAAGAGGTGATGGTAGAGAGTTTTTATTTTCCTATAGATTATAGATACAATAGACTTTTGGCAGACGGTAATTTTTTGCAAACTCAGAAACGTATGTATGTTGTATGTTACTCATCAATCTGCATTTCCCAGTTAGTCAAATTTTGTCAGAAACTACGATCTACGGTAAAAGGCTTATAACTTTCCGCACTATTTGTCTACATGAGTTGTTGTTTGAGAGTCAGAGTAGTTTGTAGTTACCTTTCAAACTAAGTCAATTCAACTACATAATATATGCATATTTGATAGTTGGACATACATAAATTATGTAAACTCTTTGACTTACGGTGATGTACTCGATTGAGTATGAAGCATGGAACAACTACATTGTATATTTTGCATGGGTACTGTGTCTTGTGTCTTGTGTGAACTGATGGTGACTGGTCTACAATTATTAGTACAACCTAATTTAATTTCCATCACTTAAGCGAATGTGTCTGTAATCCGTGTTCTTCATACTATAATATGCATCTAAAATTTCCATCAGATCCTAGAGCTTTTTAAAGCTATCAAGAAACACAGACTCGAGTCCATCTAATTTCTAATTACTTTCAAATAAGTCAATTTTTTCAGATCTATAAAGAATGCATTTAGACTTGTAATTATTGATAAATAATACAACAAGGATTTTGAAAAAATTGTATAGCAATAAAAAATTAAGTTTTCCTCTCTGTGAATTATTAATTTACTCAAGTCGGAAATGCAGACCATTTTGAATGAATATGTAACACCGTACAAGCATATACAAGTAAACATAGACGCAAACACAGAAGACATTTAACGGCACAATTGTTTGCTGTTGCATAGTGCAATATAAATTAACTGTATGATATTTAATAATGTGGTATGTATAAAGTATGAAGTTTATCAAAATATACCCCCTGCACTTTATTAAATTGAACAAGATATTCATGAGCGATGCATTTATTATTCTTCTACTTACAGATGTGACTGATACGAATAGAGAGAAATAAGATACAGGAGTAACAGTAGTAGCAGCTCTGTCATGATGCTGCTGTCATCTTCATCGTTACTTGTCACCGTTCTCGCCGGTATTCTTGTCATTTGTGCTTCAGAGACTGCTCTCTATAATCCACAACAACAGGAACAGCAACATCATCATCAACAACGCGCGACTATCGGTAAGATTCTTTTTATTCTTTTTCTTTTGAATTTCTTTATGTACTGTACACTATAATATTAATTTCATTAGGCTTGTTCTTAGTAGTTCGTAGTTTGTAGCAAAACAATATGATACTGCACATCACTGTATTATAACAATATGAAAAGTGAAACCGTGGTTGTCTATCCTTTCTTTTCATTACTAAGGTTAGGACGTTTCCTCTTCATTTGAAAGAGAAACTGTTTATTATAATAGATAATAAAAAAACAAGAAAACAAGGTTACTTAAAAACAAAGGTCCGAATGGAATGTGAGTAGGTAAAAAGTAGGAACTAGAAGAAAAAAGCGTCAAAATTTGACATTCCTTTGTACAATATCTGAAATCTGACCACAGGCACAGAATAATACACTACAACATGCAACAATCATAATTCAAATAATTAATATAATACAGATATTCTTTTATGTACAATGTACAATCACCATTTTGTGCGATACTATTTATTTTGGTGATAAATGTTTGTTCATGCATGAATCTAATATTTACTAGGCGTCGTGTGGCGTTTCACAGTTCATTCCTTTATTACTTTTTATTCCGTTGTATGCAGGTGAAAATCGAGTAGTTAGAATTTAAACTTAATTCAGATGTTACAAATTTTGCTTACTTTCCTTCTCCCTCTTTTCATTTGATATATCTTTTTAACAATATCTGTATTTTAGTATTACAAAGTTGTCGGATTAGACATGCGTTGTCAGCACATGCAATACAAATTACAGATATTTCTCTCCGCAGAGCAGAGTCTGCTTTGAAAACCACGTAGAAGCTCAAGTATTAAGAATAAAATATAATAAAGAGATTTTCCTTTTTTTCCTTATACACATTTTAACACTTTAATTTAGCTACTTTTTATGACCGAGGTGTAGAAAAGCTCAATGTATAATATATAATGTGTACAGTAGAAATTTGTTTGTTCTAATTGTGGTTGAACTTGTTGAACCCTCCAGTCTGTCTTTGTCAAAATGAAAATGAAACTGAAACCGTCTAGCCATTCACTGAGCTTCTATTACACTTTACGTGCTATAAGAAACTTGCAAATTACAACATTAATAGAATGCACAATGTACAATGTACATTGTAAATGAAATATGGGTGCGTAAATGTGTGAATAATACTTCAGAATAATGAAGCTTTGTGTATCATAATACCTTTGAATAGCACACACATTAAATATTAAATAAATATAAAGAAGACTCAGTACAAACGTAGTTTTGTCTAATTTTTTTATGACGACTAAACAAAACAGAAAAAAAATACAAACAAACAAACAAAAAACTAAACAAGCCGAGGGAAAGACAACGAGTGTAAATAGTAAATAAATATGCAGTAGAAAGATGTGCATATCCATTCTCAGCCTTTCTTTTATCATGATCTTGATCACTTTTCCCATATTTCTGTTTTTTGTTCTTGTTTCCTGTTGTAGGAAACTTTCCCTTTTATGTTTAATATGGATGTGAAATTAGCCATAGTGGCGTTGCTGATTTCGAGAATAACAATCATAACGAATAATATTCATATGTAACATATATTGTAAAAGTTTTTGCCATATCACTTTTGACCTTTTCACTGTTTTTTACCTCAATTTGTAGTTTCTTGTGCAAAGCTTTTTTACTCAACTCATGTCTTTTAACTGACCATGTGTAGAATTTGTTTCAATAATTAGCTAAATTATCCC
Organism: Sminthurinus signatus; assembly: GCA_019776565.1. Lineage (NCBI taxonomy): Eukaryota > Metazoa > Arthropoda > Collembola > Symphypleona > Katiannidae > Sminthurinus > Sminthurinus signatus. The sequence goes on along the minus strand of JABASP010002964.1, from coordinate 8,325 downwards.
TGTAAAATGTATGTTTTGCGGATGCACTCAAATTTCATGTCAAAGTTGTCAAAGTGGTCAAAGACGAAGAAGATTTTGATAATTGATCAATGTATTTTTTATTTTTTTTAGGAGTGCTGGTAGACTTACATCAAGCCGTTGGACAAACAAATAAGACGAAAAGTGTTCCCAGAGTTCTTTGTGGAGCTCTTAATGTCCATGCATTTCAAGAGTTGGCTGCTGTAAGTCATAATATATTTCCATAATTTATTTATTTTTAATCCCTAGTTTTAAATTTTAAACGTATACATTTGTAAAAACATCCCGTGTAACATCTATTTGAAAACTTTAAACTATAAATTATGCAGGTGAGGTGGGCAGCGGACCTCATAAATAACAAATCATGGCCTGGAGAATTTGCCCTAGACGTCATTGTCCACGACACTTGTGGAGAGATGGTGATTTTTTTAACATAATTTTATCATACAAATTTCACGAATGTCTTTAATTCATGATGGGAAGTGAACTAATCTTATTTTAATTAAATATCCAGGGAATTGCAATGATGGAGACTGGTCAAATTGTAAAATGGGCTCAACAAAATCTGGATGAACCTCTCATCGGTAATAATAATTTTACTGTACAAAAATTCAAAAGATCAAACATGTACAAAAAGATATAAAAATCGATTAAAAACGTGTTACATTATTGTTGCACACGTTTATATCGATTTGGAATTTCGATTTAATGAACCCTTGAAACGTTCCAAATTTTTGTATAAAGTGTGACGCATCGAATATCAAAATAATACAATGTTGTGGTTATTCATTTGTATTTTATTTGTATGGATTTGGTTGACTCTTTTTTTCCTTTATTTTTGTTGAATTCCAGGTGTGATTGTGATTGGGAGTAAAAATAATGAGAGAATTATCGATAGACCTTTGGAAACGTTGAATAAGGAAAATATATCAGCAATCGTAACGTCAGCTCAAGCGGCCGAAATTCTTTTGTCAAAGCATCCTAACGTTTTTACCACCTCACCAGATATCAGCTCAGTCACAGAAGTAATAACATAAATCAGAACAACAAGTCCAAGTCTAAACTCTAAATATTCAGAGCAAAGGTTACCCAGTACCCAGAGTCTCTGGTTCTGTCTTCCTCTTCCCTGTCCTTCCTTTCTCATAAATACATAAACATACATATTGTACACAATCCTGTCGTTTGAAGTTGGAAAACACTTTCTACACACAAACACACACACACATACACACAGACATTCCATTCTTAAAAACAATTTTACTAGGACCGTTTACCTACTTTTATATATTCATTCATTCACTCATTCAGTCCGTCATTCAATTAGGGTTCTCTTTCAACTCTCAACTGACTGGAACGTGACTCCAGACTCCAGACTCCAAACGCCAAACTCCAGCATTCTTATACCTGTGTATTATCCATCTATTATGTATAATAATATGTACATTGTACATGTAGATTCTTTTTTCTTCCCACGAATTACCATTACCATAAAATATACAATATATAAAATACCTGGACAAAACAACAAGTCCCTTACCTACATTTTACATTGCACTATTCAAATTTGATGACTAATACGTTTTGCTATTTGTTTTTTTCCCCAAAAATATTGTCACAAAATATTGTTTCCTCGCATCGGAACTTCCAAACTTTGGAATTGAAGCGTCAAAGACGGACAAAAACAAATATTTATAAAATATAAAATACCATTTAGTCTGGTGCCAAATTCTTTACACTTGTACTTCATACTCAATATTCAAATTACTCACACGCTCACTGGAATTCCGAAACAAACAAACGAATGAAAAATGAAGTGTGTGTAAAAGTGTGAAATACTATTTTTTCATGAGAAAAAAACAAATGTGTCTCTAGTTTCTTCATTCCACATTCTACACATAGTAAAAATATAATTTGATAAAACGGTTTAGAATTTCTTTTACCCTTTCCTCACTACTTAAAACTCAATACATGAATACGTACAATGTACATTGTGCATGAAATGTGATACAAAATGCGGCGTTGGGTCGTTTGATCATAATGCTTTTTTTCACACAAACAAAAAATGAAAGTTACTACAAAAAACTATTAACAGTTTCATAACATCTACGTAAACTGGGATAAAAAAGTTATCATCATTAAATTCAGGACTTACGTCACAATCAAGAAAAATCATAATTACACATTTCACTTTTTATATATTTTTAACTTTAAAATGTAAAACTACATACAATGTTTGAGTAAAGAATTGAAAGGGAAACTTGATACAGAAATAATTTTAAAAATAATAATAGGAGTTACAACAGCTCTTGTATTAAAAACAATTTAATTAAAAGGTTACCTTCTTTTTTCCTTTATATTCGTGACTAGCAGCTACAAACCTTTCCTGAATCAATCAAAATGTCATTGATTCATTGATGATATTCTGATACAGAAAGAAAAACCCTAAATATTAAATATTACCCTTCTACACAATTCCACCATATATTTACACAATTCCGTATTTATTTGGCATTTGGTGTGCAAAAGATAAAACAAGGCAGACAGATGCAATTTAGATATCATGTTTTTTTGACCATTGACCATGCACAAAATTGCACACACAGTCTAAAAATAGAGCTTAAATAAAACACAACTACAAAAAAATGTTTATATACTTTTACAGGCAATTTTAGCTCTACTCCATCAGCTTGGAAGTAGTTCAGTCGCCGTCATTTCAAGTTGTTCGCACGCTATAAAACGTTTCGAAGAGAGTCATGCGGGGGCTGAAATGAGTGGAGCCAAACATTACTTGGTGTTACAGAAGGAAAATCCTCTAATTTTCGATGCAATTATCAAATTTATGGAAGGCGAAGCGGTAAAAATAACTTGATTTATAATACACCATTAACCATTATATTTTATTTAGCAGTTAGCAGGAGACACGTACATATATGATTTGTATATGGAGTGTAAATATTTGAATATTATATTACATTTTACTCACTTTTGAGCAATCTTAATGGGCACAATATATTTCAATATTCCGCTGTTCACTGCTGTATTACAGGGCGGTGTACAAAGTGTTGTACTGTTCCTCGAGTCTGCTGAATTGGAACGATTAGTGAGTCAAGCCACACGAGAAAATATTATGAAATTCCGAAGATTGGCCAGAGGAAAAGCCTGGATTCTCGGTTCAGTTGGAGTCGATTCAGACTTGACTACACAATTCAGTTCACAATACCAAACAAATTTACTGGTGATGCAACCACATGTCAACTCCATCCCAGACTTCAAAGAATACTTTCTAAATGAAGTACAGGTATGAATAATCAGCAAGAATGCTATTTCACAGCTCACAACTATTTGAAATTCAAATTATGCATAATATTATAAAGGAAGAAAATTATCAACTTTTAATGATTATTTATTGGATTGAAAATTATTGTAGGATGCATTGAGTCATAGTCAAGTTGGAGATGAGACACGAGAGTACATCCAAAAAGTCTATCGCTGTAACTGGGCAAGCAGTAAAACATTGGGGAAACTCAAAGCTCATGCACCTTGTGGGAAATTAGATCGAGAGACTCTGTCATCCAAATTCCATCCAGAAACTGATGTATAAACAATAAACATAAATACAAACAATAAATATTATTATTATTATTAAAGTTTTTTTGATCAAGTACTGTTGATCAGAAACTAGAATCTAGAGTAAACAATAGTATACTCACATAAATCCCGGAAAAGCATGAATTCAATTACTTATCTGATTAATAGATAATAGATGATATTGTCTCATGTAGTACCTCACGTGTATACAGAAAAGTTTGTACATTACAAATGACAAGGAATGCTACAAGAAAAGAAATAATGACCTACTTTTACTTATATTAATTAATATTTAATTAAAAATTTTGTTGCAGATTGAATTTATCGTTAGTGCGGTGAGTGCTTACTCGGCTGCACTACGTTTAGCTCAATTGGAAACTTGTAAAAATGATACGACCTGTGACAATGCGGAATTATCTGCGGGAGTTATTGAAGCTTTGAGAAAATTAAACTTCCCTGCTGGACCCGCCTCACCATTCTCCATGGAATCTCCAGAATCTGGAACAAATATGGATGAAGAAAATGGTAGTACGGAAACTACTGTAGCCGCAGGTCATGAGCTTGAAGGTATTATTATTTCACTTTTGATGAAAAAATACTACTACTTTTACTAGGAAAAAAACAGAAGAGCTTTTGAATTCTTGTACTAATAAAACTAATACGGAAATGAAATATTCTCATTTTTCACAGGAACTCGCGGTCGAATAAATCATCAAGGAAAGTTGATTAGTCGAAAGTATGACTTGTATCTCAGCCGAACAAGTGGAAAAAATGAACAAGTATGTATAATAATAATAAAAATATAATCTAAAAAGATAATAGGATATAAGATATAATTTAACTTGTTTACTCTCCTTTTTGCAGTTTGTAATTAAATAACCCTCGGTAAAAAGTATCTTAAAAAGAAAGTTATGAATTGATTCCTCCATTTTTACTAATACAGGTTGGACAATATTCAACAGAAACAGGATTAATGTTAGACATGATGATTGGCTTAACTGCTGCAATTTATCCAGACATGAATCTCCAAGATCTGTCCGATTCCTCCAGTATGAGAGGAGGAAGAGGACCTCGCCTCGGCAAAAGTGGAGCACGCAATCAACATCAAGCATATTTACAACAATCCATGGAAGACTATGTAAATATTCGAAGGATGTCTCCCGAATTCTACATTACACGAGTTTGGTCTCTGGTGGTGGTTGCAATTTCCATCACTGGAGTATTCCTCACCCTCTACGTCCTCATCTACGTTTTACTCCGAATGTGTGATCGTACACTTCATGGGAATCAAGTACTCGGAATCCTACTCCTCCTCGCCGTCATGACCATGTATGCTTCAGTCGTCCTCTTTGTTCTTCCCACAGGAAATCTCATGTGTAACTTGAGGATTTTCCTCCCGTCCCTCTCAGTCACCGTCTGCTATGGAATCCTCCTCCTCAAACTCATGCAACTAAGATCCCTGGTTAAGATCGGACTGGGTGGAAGTGTCTCCGCCATCAATCAATTCGTCACCCTCTTCTTCATCGTGGCAGTTCAGCTGGCTATTAATCTCCAGTGGTTCCTCTCCAGGAACCAAATGGAGGATATGGAAAACTATAGTCCAGAGGAACTGAATGAGTGCTCTCATCCACACAGAACTTATCTCCTTCTACACTCTTATGATGGCCTGCTCATTCTTTTCGTCTTTATCTATGGAACCTCAGTCCTCAAAATTAGGAGGAATTACAATGAAGCTCGATGGGTCACTCTTGCTGCAGTCTTATCTCTACCAATAATTCTTGCCTGGTTTTTCATTGTCATGTTTGCTCCCAGTGATTTCCAAGAGCCAACAGCTTCTATTTGCTTCATAACCGCTGCAACTGTTATCCTCTTTACTATTTTCATTCCAAAACTCAGGTGAGTTATTTACTTTTACTAGTATAATATCTTTATATATTTTATAAATGATGGAAAATATTTATATTTTATTACTGAATACTGAAATATGAATGTAATCTCCTCCTTTTTTTACTACACAACTCTACAGCACAATTAGCAAGCAAAACAGTTTAACAAAGAGGAAGGCGGAAATGCTTCAACATGCTGGTCCAGGTTACACTGGGAGTATTTCAACAATATTCACAACACTGAGTGACAGAGGCGGTGGTGGTGGTGGGACTCGACATGGAACACTACAAAGTCAAAAACGAGGAAGTTCAACCAACAGCAGTTATAACCATCATTCAAATCATCACCATAACCATAATCACAATCATTATATTCCACCACCTCCTCCTCTACCAACCAACTCCATGACCAAATCCGTCACATACTCTCCTAGATTAACCACAAATATTTTCTCAAGCTCTTCAGCTGCCACTTCTCTCGCTAGAAGTGTGTCCATGAAACAACCTTTTTTTGAACCATCCAGTCGAGGAGCATACCCATAAATAAATACAAATATAAATACAAAAAATTGACAGACTAATACTAATAATAAAAATAGTAAATAGCTGGAATATAAAAAACACATCAAAAGTATCAAATGTATCAATGTAAAAAAAGGAATCATTTTATATGTTATATCTTTTCCTACACAAGTAAAAAGAAGTATTCTTGTTTCGCGGATCAAACCATTTTTGTAATAATTGCCCGCATTTACAATTTAAAACCACATTTAAATTAATAATAATAATAATTATTATTATTACCATAAATGCGTGGTAAACAAACACATGAAAACAATATTTGTGTGTAGCTGTGAGTATATATAGCCATTCTACCATTCTAAATAGAAAATCCCAATTAGAACATACTTAAGGAGAAAAACCTACCAGTGAACCGTGTGTATAAATATACAAATTATCATGTGTTAAATGTTTTTATTATACCTTCCTAACCATACATATTTTACTTTATACATGATGCTTTATGCTCTAAACTGTAAAGGTTATATTATATTATATTGTACATAATACATGTAGCTAATAACCAACCAACGATGCATCAGAGACTTTTTATTTTCCCAGGAAAAAAAGTATAATTTTCTACAAATATGTATTGGAAAAGAAAAGCGCTTCTTTACAATTGAAAACTTTTCTTATCCGTAAATAAGGAGTGTCTCTCATCTTTAATTTTCAGTTTATTCTAGTTGAGTTGAGTTTTGTCACATGATAATAGATTGCACTGGGAAAATTAAGAGTACAGTTTGGTAATACCCTGAGAGATTATGATTCCGATCTACAGAGAAAAATAGAGGTTAATGCTGTCATATGTTTGTAGTTTGTAACAGTTGCAGTTTGCAGTTGATTTTTTGTACATTATGAATGAACGCGTCCGTGTGTGTGTAGTATGTAACGTGTCAAGTGTAGGCGTGTGGTGTGGATGAGTTGTGAATGGACACTGTGTATAAATAAATATATCCCACTTGATACAATATAATAAAATATTATACATATCAGCATCACAGTATATTATATATGTTATATGTATGTTTTATCATAACATTCAACGTTGACTTTGTATCTTTGCAAATAGTTGATAAAAAGTTGAGCAAATAATTAAAAAAATACGAACAAAGATAAATGAATCATGTACAACGTGCTATACATATATTTTATAGAGATATTATATTATAAATATAATATTGTATACATTTGACATATAACATAATAATAAAACGTAATGTAAAAATTGTTGACTTGGACTTGTTATCATGTATATATTATGTATTTATTATTATGATTATTATTATTATTATTTTATACTAAACATGTTCTATACTGTGTCTAGTGTCTACTACTTTTTTTATAAATAATAAATAATGTACAACAAACCATTTACCATTTAATGTGACCAAAGTTTATGTATAAGTAAAAAATAATAATAATAATAATATAGCTATTATAGTTTGTATAATATCTAGTATTTAGTATTTAGCATTTATTTGTGTTAGACATGCATAAAGAATAAAAAGATTAGAGATTCAAGGGAACACTTGAAAAGAAAACTGTGTTGTAAATGTTGTAAATTTTAAAACTTGGTAAATTTGAGCTATTTAGAAATTTAAACTAGAATATAATATATATTATAATATTATTGGTAAATGGACAAACGTTGTGAATACGAAGTATAATAATATGTTAAATATAAAGTTATCTAAAGAGTATGAAAATAAAAATAATAAACGTACAACGTAATAAATCCCTGTTAACGTTTCAACGTTTTAAATAATTTTATAAGCAATTCTGGCATATTATTTCATCACATTATATCATATTAGGAATATCATGTGTTTGTCCATATTTTTCTGTCTCTTTCTTCTTTTTTTTGAATAATAATCATTAGGAAAACGGTGTTGACTGTTGACATGTTCAACATGATGTATTACATAAAATATATTATAATTGACATTGAAATATTTCCATTGTGTATTCCTTTCAACAAAATCTACGTATTTGAAAAACTCTTTAATTTTCCTTAGTTGGAATTGTTAAAATTTAGGAAGAAGAGAGGACACTTATCTCACAAATCCTTATCTAAAAGAATAAATGGTTTCGATTACTTACGACACTGTCTCCAGAGTCATCTAGAAATCTAGAAATTTATACAAAAACATGTATACCGTATATGACCAAGAATGAGCCCTGGGCCACTACAAGAACACTTTCTCGTGTACTGGGCCACAGTAAGAAGCTGCGCTATAATATGAAGCTGTTGTGTATGCACGGGATAGAGCGT
>JABASP010002963.1:0-16557 GCA_019776565.1 Sminthurinus signatus | reverse complement strand
TACGCTGGCTAGAAGCACTAAACCCCAATTTTAGAGTATTCTGTAGTTGTGTACTTCAAAATTCTCTGCATCAAAGTGACATCATTCAAAGCTAGGTTAGGTTGTACCACACATACGCACGGCCGCAATTGTACACTTTAGCCGCATGAAATGGAAAACCGGTTATAAACAACCAGCTACAAGCTGGGGGTCGTAGTAAAAACCTCCCATATAATGCAGTTTGATAAAAATTGCAATTGCTTTGAACGTGTTCAAAAATTTTCGTATTTTGAATAAGAAAAAAAATTACGCCGTCGCGATTTTCTGTTGGCCATTAATGAAACTTGACCATTTTTAACCGCCGGATACGGATTCACTAAATCATGACTAAAATTTACTCCCGTCATTTGACGGGCTTTTTACTTGTCTTTTTATATTTTCCAATCCTATCACAATTTTATTCTATTTTATCTTTTATCGTTTATCTGTTGTACATGTTATCCATTTTAATTATCTCCACTTTTCATTCAATCAACACTCTATGATACATTCAACATATAATAATACTATATTCAATCAATAATATCATAATTTTCATGTCCTCTGTCTAAACTGTGATTAATTTGTAATGACCTTTACTTTATTTGAAACTTTTCAGCAAGGGTCAGATATTGCCCCCAAGCAAGTCCATTATGAATACATTTCTTACATCTCTTTCTTTCTCTTTCTCTTTTTTCTTCACTTTCTCTTCTTCATTTTCTATGTATATATGCATACTAAATATAACAGAATGCGCAACCTTGACCACTTGTATGTATTGACCTTTGACCTTTATATGTATATGTGTATTGCACTCTGCACGAATATTTTTTATCCACATATACCTTTTACCCTTTACTTTTATTACAATTTGTTCTGTCAATTTGTGTATCGTTTTGGTGCTTCTGTCTGAATTTTGTATTGCAGTTTATTATTTAAATGTTGCTTTTATTATTTTAAAACGTACTTCTCCAAAAACTTAGACTATAAATAATAGGAAATGCGTTTTTTTGGTTGGACTGTAGTTTACCCCTTTCTAGTTTAGTTTTAACGTTTTAGAGTCTAGTTTATAGGTGATAGATGATAGAGTCTAGAATCTAGAATCTAGAGTAGTTGAAAATTGGTGTGATTAATTGGCCCTAAAAATGCTTCTGTAGTTGTACCCTTTTTTTGTTTGTTCATATGTAGCTAGAATTTCAAAGTAGTTAGTTGTGTTGTAGTTATACGTAATATATTATTTACATTGAGTGAAAGTGAATGAGTTATATTAAAAGTTGACTGTTGGGGGATGAAAATAGGGCGGCTTCAACGAGAACGGTTGCTGGGATCTGGTGGTTCTTCACGTTAATCATGATTTCATCGTACACTGCTAATTTGGCTGCCTTCCTCACAAGGTGAATAAAAAAAATCAAACTTTTTTATCCATCATCAAGAGTTTTAGAAAATACTGGTAGAAAAATCAGATCTTTAATCATTTTTTTCAATGCTTTTTCTCTAACAGCGAGGGTATGGAAGAAGGAATTAAAGAGGTCAAAGATTTACCCAAGCAAACCAAAGTCAAATACGGTTCTATTGAGTCAGGAAGTACTTATCAGTTTTTCAAGGTAAATAATTAATAATAATAAATGATAATAATCTATCTGCTTTTTCACGTCATTTTCTTAATAAGTCATAAACAATCAGCTACAAATAATTTGTTTTAACATTTTCAGGGTTCAAGTTTCCCTCTGTACAAAGAAATTTACACAAATATGCAAAACATGGTAATTTTTATTTTGTTACAACCTTCAAAGTTCTTTTGTACGAATTTGTTCAAGTAAAACTTATAATTTTAGTACCTCGAGGTCTATAACAAATTAAAATGTGCAATTCCAGAGACCAAAACCATACGTAAAGAGTACAAAAGAAGGTGTGGATCGTGTGAAAAAGTCCAAGGGGACTTATGCTTTTTTCATGGAATCCTCAACCATTGAGTATCAAACAGAGAGAGATTGTGCTCTGACTCAATTGGGTGGTCCTTTGGACAGCAAAGGATATGGAATCGCCTTAAGAAAAAGTAATACAAGTAAAACAAATGTAGAAGAATAAAACATAAGTAACGAATAAAAATTTACAATAAATGTTACTTTTATGTCTTTTATCTTTTATAGATTCAAAATACCGTGATGCCTTCAACAGTCGGATCCTCGAGTTGCAAGAAAATGGAAAATTAGAGAAACTAAAAGTTAAATGGTGGAAAGAAAAGGGCGGTGGAAAGTGTGATAAAGTACAAAAAACTAGTAGAAAAATATACATTTTTTGTTACACATGTTCTAGCTTCTAATTTATAAACAATGAAATGCTGAGGGATTTGTTATTGTTGATTTTTAGGCGGAAGTGGCATCAAGCGGTGGTGCGCAGCCTTTGACCTTAGGTCATGTGGGTGGTGTGTTTGTTGTTCTATTGGGTGGGTGTGGTTTAGCCTGTGTCATGGCCTTCATCGAGTTCCTGTGGAAAAGTCGAAAACTAGCTGCAGGAGAAGGAGTAATGAAAATACAATAAAATTCATTAGATTATTTATGGAATAATTTTCTCAAAAATTAACCATCTTTAATTTACTCATATTTAAACTAATTTGAATCAAAAATTTAAACTAATTTTGACTAATTTAAAATTAACATGATTTTGCCTAACATGTGTTAACTGTAAACATTTCATGCAGCAAGGAAAAGTGATAAGAAAAAGATGAGCATGTGAGTCGGAAACCTGAAACAGAGCCAGTGACTCTAAACTCTAAATTTATATAGTTTTAACCCTTTTTACTAAACATCCACTAATATTTCCTTTGTGAAAGCATAAGATTTAAATATGAAACGCTTAAATAATCATTTTCCCAATGTTTATTAGGAATCATTTAAAGAGGAAGTGGTGAAGGAGCTTCGCTTTGCTCTGCAATGTCAAGGTGATACAAAACCAGTGCGGAAGAATAGGAATCCAAGTGAAAGTGTCTCTGGAAGTCAACCGTATCTTCTATTTGATCGAAATGGACCGAATATTGACCGAAGAGAACCCTCCGACTAAATTACATACAAAACTTGTGACTTCTAGACTTCTAGCACAAAAAAACTATCCTACATCGTAGTTACATCGTACTCAACTACATTAACTACAAACACAAAAAAACAATCACAAATCACAGCCATCCAATCAAGACAAAAGTGCCTCTGCCCAATCATTTTTCACACATTAATCTAGTCACCATTTACTCTACAACCTACAATCTACACTAATTGATAATCTATATTGTATATTCACATCAATAAAAAATAGTTCACTATATGTTCTAAAGTCTACAAATCAAAAAGATATTTACATATTCGAGGACAATAATAATCATCATTAAGTGTGGTGTTTTTTGCAGTTTATGCATTTTATACACATTTTACATCACTCACAAAAATCTTAACGCACTACGCACACATCTCCGTCTTTTATTATTATTTGGAGTTGAAAGTAGATGCACTAATTAATTTGTAAGCCACAGATAGTGTATATGAACACAAAATACAAAATTTAACAAGTTTTTCATCTTGTTGCAAAGGTGCTCAGCTGTAATCTGTAATATTATATGTAAATATTTCTTTTACTTTCAGTAGTTTTGTATAGTCAAAGTCTAGTCAATTCTGTTTCAGGATTTCCGTTTGTAAGTTGTATCTGTTATCTATTATAGCTCAAAACATGTTAGAAAAATCACCAAGTGGTTGTGCAATATTGTAAATACATAAGAATTATTAGTTGCATAAATATTTTAAGTGGTCCAATTTCTTTGAATCAATATACTGTTTACTGTTTGCGGTTTATGTTAAAGGTCAAAGGTTAAAGCATGATTTTATCAAATTTGCTTCCACGGCACGGATTACAGTGTAACTTGTACATAATTTTGATTGTAATAAAATTACATGTACATATTTAATATTTCAGTATTTGTATCATCACTTAAGTTAATGTAACATAATGTAATATAGATAAAAGTATACTAATAATTATTATAATAATTATTTATTATACTCGCAAAAACAATCGGCCTATAAATTCACTATAGGCCAAGATATGTCTTGCGTCGGTGCTTTACGTCCTTATTAAGTTACAGGTGTAAACAGTGTCAAACACAGTGTTTACTCTCTGCAAATATTCTACTCTGTAGTTTTAGAGTTTTAGTACTTAGACTGTAATTTAAATTTTAAATGGCGTTCCCTCACTATTATTATTCTTTGTTATTTTATTCATGTTCATTATTACAATTTTACTTATTACTATTGTTTTTAATACAATGCATAGAATACATTATAGTATTATATTATAGTGTGAGTACATAGAGCGCGTTCAAGTTGAGAGTTTACTGATATTTTTTAATAATTTCTTCCTGTACAGTGAGCAATTTATAATTTATAGTTGGTTTTCAGTAGTTTTTAGTTTTAGCTACATAGTATGTAGAATGTAGAATAGTTCCAAGAAACTGACAAGGATTGCTAATTTCCTGTATTTTTATTTTGTTTTATGTGGGCACATTGTACTATGATAATTATTATTATTAGTTATTATATTGTACAATTAATTTCTTGTTGAGAAATAATTTGTCAAAATGGGTGAATTTCTTAGTCATTTATCATTTATAGTTGTTATTGTGCACTTGTAAAATGAAACATTTTACATTTTACAAACTAGAAACAATTACTTACGAAGCTTTATGAAGGTACATCATAATATTGAGTGTCGAGTTTTACACAAATGTGCCAAAAATTAAATGCATTTTGTATGAATAATGGATAATGAATAGGTATATAACTTACAAAATATTTGTTAGTAATATGCAGTATGAGCTAAGACATGAACATGTTGTGTCATGTGTTCCAGATTTTGGGAATAGAATGATGAATATAAAAAGTATGAATTACATGATAAGCTAATAAATAAATAAATGAAGAAATAAAGAACAATCTTAATGAACCTTCATTAAGTTTACAACAACGTCCATCATCAACATTGTATTTTCTATAGGTATATTGTATATTCGTATATATTTTTTCGTGTCAATCACACACAATGCCAAAATGCAATGCAAAAATCATGTGGTAACTTCCATATATTTTATATAAAATACTTACTAGTACTCTACAATCCACCATATAAACATAGAAAATACACACAGGTTGTATTTTGCAAAAGAATGCAGAGATTGAAAACAACGGGTTCATCTCTTGTTTATTGTACTTCTTTTTGGGTGCTTTTGTCTTTTGTCGGCGTCTAATTATTGATCATTTATTATCATAAATCCTAAGATTTCCCCGTTTTATTTTCTACTGCTTTACTGTTTACTGTTTCTGCTTCTGTTGGACTGTGCATTTTTCCTCAGAATTTTTATGAAGGGCGTCAAGCTGTTAATCTTTCATCGGTTAGGAGTTAGGATGACATGTTTCACATTTCACATTTCACATGCAAAATTTCAGGGAATTAGAAATTTTATTAGCAGACTTATGGATTTTAAAAGCTGATAGTTTTGTGCTTGGACTTGGCTCTTGGCAAGTCGCCTTTTTGCTTCTTACTTCTTAGATACAAAAAGATACATTCAGCATTAAATATTTGCCTTTCTTTACCATTAAAACTATATAGATTGTAGTTTGTCGTAGATACTTACTACTTACTACTTACCCTGGAACTGTTAGCACATATGTAGTACTTTGTTTGCTTTAGATTTTAAGTTTCAGACTCTCATTTCTCATCGTCAGTCGTTATTTATTATTTGTATAATGTATAATGTAATACTAATATGTCAAATATAATGTAATTGTGCAATGGTGAAACTTTGTCTTCTATACATAATTTTCTGCCATAAAGATTATAAGTGATAAAAGTGTACACTGTACATTGTACATTGTACATACGTCACTTTTGCTGTTTCTTCATTCTTCATTCACATCTTTTTAACAGTGCTCATAGTACTTCTCGTACTTAGTACTTAGTAAACTACTTAGTATAAAGTCATATGCAGAAGAAAAAGCATGTGAAGTGGATCCAGATGTTTCAAGTTTAAAGTTAAAACTGAATAAACTGAACGTACTCATTGAAAATCTCGCTCTTCTTTGTATACAGAATACAGATATTTTATTTTGTACATTTTGTATTTTGTACAGTCTCTAAACTCTAAACTCAGCATGAAAATTCATATTACGGTACTCTCATTGTTAAAATAAAACATAGACGAAGACAGAAGACAGAGACAAAAGTTGTGTATAAAATAATTTTGTAAGAACAAATAAACAGATAGAAGAGATGAGAGTGTATACTGTATACTGTATACATATTTTGCTCATAAAAGTGGATTATGTGACGAGGAAAAGAGTGGAAAAAACTCTTAAAACCTTAAAACATGCTTAGGAAAAAAAGGAGAAGTTATTATTATTATTTGATGGAATTCGGTAAACATGTACAAATAATGATACAAAATATACAAAATGTTGTACATTGTACGTTGTACATGGTAGATTCAAGTTGAGCATTGAATATGACACACAATAAGACACAAGCAGTAAACACAGTTCTAAGAGTCAGAGTACCTATCTAAATACAGATGCTACATAGAAGTTTGACAGGAGATTTTATGAGTATGAGAGAAGAGTAAAAAAAAGTCTGCATGTATGCACATTGGCTTGAATTTTCCACTCACATTCTGCATTCTACATTTTACCGGACCGAATCACTCCAATCTACAATGTCTACAGTTTACAGTGTACAGTATTTTGAAACTAGAAACTAGAGACGAGAAACAGTATGAGAGTTTGTAAAATAACAACAGATTTTTTAGTAAAAGAGTGTGAGATTTTCGTAGCTAATTTTAGCTAGAACACAACCAACCACTTGCTTTCCCTTTTCTACAAATTCTCTTGTGTCTCTGTCTGTTTCTGTCTTCAACTTTTGTGATTTGGGCTCAAGCGTAAAAAGTAAAAATGTATTCTCACACGTTTCTCAATTTCAATTTCAATTCCCAAGCCGTGGAAAATTGATAGAAGGAAAGAAAAATGAAGAGAAAATAGACGGTTGAATATGTCATACAGGCACTCACAGTGAACATTTTCCATGTTGTAAAATACAAAAGTAAAGAGGATCAGTGATTTTAACATTGATTGTTGAACATTGAATAGTGCACATTACACATTAAATTGGCTGTCAGAAAGACGAAAAGGCGGAAAGTTAGTGGATGGACTAGATTCGGAGTTTGGAACATTTAAATTGAAAATCATGTAGAGTGTAAAAGTTTAACCGTCCTTTGGTATTTTAAGTGGCACATTCCTCCAGACAAAATTCAAGTATTTAGTAGTTACTCTGTACAAACTTTATTACACTTTATGTGTACGTAATAATTGTACACATTTAATGGATCAGAGGAACTTTTTACAACTGTGATATATTTTTCATTATTAGAAATGGTTGAGTGGGTGCAATTTGTCTTAATTTTTTACATATTTTTCAATAATCCTCTTCTTTTGAGAAGTGAAGATGAAAATTCATATTTTTCTCCACTTTTGGTTCCTACGTACTTGAAAAATGTCCCCATAGGTGAGCATGCTATGGAGCATGGAGCTTTCTTTGTCCTTTTTTTACCACACTTTAGGTTACAATTTATGTGTGCATATAATTTTTTAAGCTTCCTTGTTATTCGCTATATATGTAATGTGTAAACAGTTTAATGAAAAAAATCACCATCTGCAATAATAATTATTTCTTTACTTTTTTAATACTTTTCAGGTGGGCTATTTGATCGAAATGGAGTGGAAGAAGAGTCTGCTTTTAAAAAAGCGGTACAGAGGTTAAACGATGACTATGGAATTTTACCACGGTCAAAATTCGAGGGGAAAGTCGAGCATGGAGAAAATGGAAATTCCGTCCTAGCAGCAACACAAGGTACAAAAAAAAAACAATATACAATAATTATTATTCTTGTCCTAACACTAATAATTTGAGAGAGATTATTAATTACTATGTGAAGAAAGGATTTGAAGTATTCGGCATATTTTTTTTCAAGTTTGTAACATGTTGAGCTCTGGAGTTGTTGCAATTTTTGGACCTCAAAATCACGAGTCGGCGAGTCATGTCCAGTCAATCTGCGATGCATTTGAAATTCCTCACATTGAAACTCAATGGGATTTTCGCATCCGGAAAGAACACTATTTAATCAACTTGTACCCACATCCTTTCACACTCAATCGAGTAAGTTTTAATCTTATTTTCATCTCATAATTTTGTGGATTTTCAGAATAATTGTTGGTAAAAAAATGTTTTATCTTCAATAATAATTTTACTTGTTATTTATAGGCATACAATGATTTGGTTGAGGCCTTTGGTTGGGAATCCTACGTGATAATTTATGATGACGAAGAAGGTTTATTCAAGCTTCAGGATCTCATTAAAGCTTCCGCTCCACCTAAAAGACAGGCGCTACTTCGACAACTTTCTCCTGGAGATAATCACAGGTGAGCAAATTTGAGTGTTATTATTATAATTTATAATTGATTAATAATAACTGATAGAAAATAAGTATGAAAATCTTTATACTTTTAACTTTTAATTTCCAAAGGCCACTTTTTCGGGAGATTCTACGAGACACGGAAATTCGGAATATAATAATTGACTGTGATGAGTCCAAAATCTATCAGGTGCTAAAACAAGCTCAGCAAATTGGTCTCATGACCTACCAGTACAGTTACATCCTCACTTCCCTTGATCTACACACAATTGAGCTGGAGGACTTTAAATTTGCTGAAGTGAACATTACGAGTTTCCGTCTTGTTGATCCGGAGAAACCGGAAGTTCAAGCGGTTCTTAAAAAGTGGCATTGGCCACCAACATCCGCATCCTCTCAAGCCTCTCGAAATCGAAATGGTCAAAGCAATAATAGTAATACGAAGCAGACAACAGTACAAACTTATCCCATGATAAAGGTAATATAAAAAGCAAAAAAAAAAAAAAACAACAAAGCTTTTATTATTACTCCTTTGAAAAGTATTCTTATTATTATTCTTGCTGAAATTGCTAATGATCCAATGATTATTTAGACGCAGACAGCATTGATTTACGACGCTGTTCATCTTCTCGGCAAAGCTCTCCACGTGTTGGACAGTAGTCAGAGGATAGAAATTAAGAGGCTTCAGTGTAATGGAACGGAAACCTGGCAGCATGGCTATTCAATCATCAACTACATGAAAATGGTATGAATAATGAATAATAAGAAGTATTCTTTTGATAGTTGAAAATCAAATGTTGTTGTTTTTGATACTTGTTAATTAATCGGAATCGATTGGTCATTTCAGGTACAATTTCAGGGACTCAGTGGATTAATCCAGTTTAATACGACTGGATTTAGAACGGACGTTCATTTGGATGTTATTCAAGTTCGAGATAAACAAGTAAGTAACTTTAGAGCTTCAAATTTTGAAATAATGATGAACTCGGAATTGAAGAAACGCAAAAATGTAAAACGTTTTGAAATAATAATTATTTCATCTTCTGCAATTGTTTTTAATTCGTAGGGATTGAAGAAAATCGGAGCTTGGGATTCAAAATTCGTCTCAAAATTTAATTGGACAAAAGCAGTTTCTCATGTCAGTCGAGAGGAAGTGGATGCAATGGACATCAAAAATCGAACTTTTATTGTAACCACAATCATGGTAAGTTCTTAGAGCTCAGTATAATGAATAATGACCACATTGCGAATTCCGTATTCTTGTAAATTGTCAATATAAAACTAACTAAATGTGTGTACTGGTATTTTTCATGTGCAGAACAATCCTTTTTGCATGTTGGCTCGTTCGGAGCAGCCTCTGGTGGGGAATGCCCGTTATGAAGGTTATGTTGTGGATTTACTCCGGAAGCTATCAGAACTCCTTGGTTTTAAGTACATTATAAAACCCGTCAACGATGGAAATTATGGTTCAAGAAATAAATCTAATGGTCAATGGAACGGAATGATGCAGGAAGTTCTTGAAGGCGTAAGTTTATCATTTTACTAAAACTAGAAGGATTTTTTTTTCCTATTGATTTTCAGAAGAGTAAATTTTTATACAAATAATTTGAATGGCCGTTATTTGACACTATTTGACATTTGATGTTTTCCAGACGGCAGACGTTGCAGTGGCAGACTTGACAATAAATAAAGAGCGTCAAGAAGCAGTGGATTTCACAATGCCGTTTATGAATCTTGGAATTAGTATTTTATATAAAAGTCCAAGTGCAAAGCCTCCCAGTCTTTTTTCCTTTCTCTCACCCTTCTCCCTTCATGTTTGGATTTACATGGGATTTGCCTTCTTTGGCGTCTCCATTGTACTGTATATTCTTGCGAGGTAAGTTAGTTTTACTCTCACTCTCTTTCTTGAATCTTGAATCTTGTTCTCTCTCCGGGGCAAAAAATAAAAAAAATAAAAGTATTAAAAATTTGCAAAAATATACTTGTTAGAATCACGCCAATAGAGTGGGGTGTGCGACATCCCTGTGTAGAAAATCCAGAAGAACTTGTCAATCAGTTTACCATCCTCAACAGTTTTTGGTTCACTATAGTACAAAAAACCTTTTTATTTTCATTTTTTTTACTCTATTTTATTCATTATTTTATTTACTTATAAAGTGTAGTTTTTTTTTATCAAATAAAAATCTATGGACTAAGATTAAAACCTTAATGATTTTAGGGGAGTCTGATGCAGCAAGGTAGTGAAGTGGCGCCCAAGTTAGTCATCAGTGATAAATACATTTCACTTTTTTTTTTATTTGTTTTGTTTGCATTTTGTTTTTTTGAGTTTTGAGTTTGTAATTAATTGAAGAGTGAAGTAACTAAATTAATCGTGTGTACTTGCGACTAAACCCTAATCCGCAATAATAGTTAATAAATAGTGATACATAGTGTTGAAAATTTTGACATGTTTTGAATTTTGAAGTGACACACTAAACACTAAACCATTGTGCTTGTGTTTGTTGTTTCTTTTTGTTGCTAACTAAACTAATCTTAGATTATCCCCATATGAGTGGAACATGGCATATCCGTGTAATCAGGGGAAGAATTCAGATGAACCAGTCGTCTATGTGAATGACGTGTCTCTTGCCAACTCCCTCTGGATTTGCATGGCATCTCTCTTGAAACAAAAAACAGACGTTCCCTTAAAGTACACAAATAACAAAAACCATTTTAATCATTACTACTATTTTACCTTTAACTTTTAACCCATTTAAAATTAAATAGAGAAACTACTAAAATATTTATCCATTATCCATTAACTCTAATAACAACTGTTTTGTTTTCATCACAATGTTTACTTTAATGTGTAAAGTACTAATCAATTTGTGGATGAATAATGTAGAGCCGTGTCAACCCGAATGATTGCTGCAATATGGTGGTTCTTCACGTTAATCATGGTTTCTTCCTACACTGCAAATTTGGCGACATTTCTAATTGTCCAGGATTTGGATGTGACTATTAAGAGTTTAGCGGACTTGGGAAAGCAGGAAAAAGTCAAATATGGTTGTGTTCGTACAGGAACTACAGCCTCTTTTTTCCGGGTTAGTTTTTATTCATATTCCTATTTGTACTTTTACTACGTTACTTTTCGTAATTTGTAATTTGTGAAAAAAAAGCTGATTCTAAATTTTAAAACTAAAAATCATGTTGTTACTTTTTGTTTTTAATTTTGACATTATTTGAAATAGGATTCACCTTTTGAACTGAATCTAAAAATTTGGAAAAACATCAAAAAATACGAGAAATCCCATGGGGTCCTCGTGAACAATAATAAAGAGGGGATTGAGAAAGTGAAGCGAGATGATGGTCGCTACGCCTTCTTTATGGAATCCACAGTGGTTGAATATACAATTGAAAGGGATTGTGGTCTAGCTCAGGTCGGTGGTCTTTTGGACAGTAAAGGTTATGGAGTTGCTTTACCCAAAGGTTCAAAATATCTCCAGGCTTTCTCTAGTGGTGTTCTTCGACTCCAGGAGCTCGGTGTGTTGGACGAACTCAAGAGGAAATGGTGGAAAGAGGAACATAAGGAAAATGTCTGTGTGGTATGTATTTTCATTATTCAATCAACTTCACACTATTTTTGTTGTGTATTGCCTTTACACTTTTTTGTTTTCTCATTGAATTTGCAGTCTGGAGCTGAAGGTGATGCTGTGAAACCACTCAAACTAGGTAAATCTCCACATTTTATGTTATTAAAATGACAAAAGATTGAGAAGGCTCATAATTTTCAACAATTCCATTTTATTTAATTGTGTTTTTCTTTTTTCGTAGCAAACGTCGGTGGTGTCTTTGTAGTTCTTGTGTGTGGTTGTCTCTTTGCAATTTTCCTCGCATTCCTCGAATTTTTATACAAAGTACGAGAAATTGCCCGTAATCAAGGAGTAAGTTAAAAAATTGAATTTTATTTTATTTTACACTCTTTCTTGATTCTTTATTACTTTTTTCTTTTTTCAAACATGGAAAATATCATTCGTAATGTAAATTATACTTTTAATTTTCTAAAAACAGGAATCATATTGGGACAAAGTATCTTCAGAGCTTCGATTTGCCCTCTCCTGTCGTGGAACTACGAAGCGAGTGCAAAAGAAATCTTCCAAAAACTCGATAAATACTGCTGACATTGGGATAGGGAATAATGTGATGGGGATGGGTCACAATCATGGTCCAGGGATGGATTTGAACTTGGACAATATGGCCACAACACTGCGTCGGAGTCATTCAAATCTGAATCCTTATTTAGATCTTACGACGGTGGACTCTTATGGATTTCCACAAATCACCAGCCCAGTGAATGGAGGACTTGATAAAGATGGGTACACTTGATCTTTAAGAAAGTCATCTGGCGGTCATCACAATCATCAACCCCAGATGTCAGTTCCAGTCCCAGTTCCAATCCAATGTCAACCTCCAACAAATCCTATTAATCCTAGATGTCTATGTCATCTATCCACTTCAAATAGTTTAGCCAATTTGGCCAATCCCAGTTTAGATGTAGATGTGGCTGTTGGCCTGAATCTGAATCGAATGCCAGTGTCTGCCATCGCTAGTACTACGGATCTCGTCTATGATCTTCGACCTCCTCCACCTCCAAGTCAACATCGACCTAACAATACTCTCCGCCCTCACCATTATGTTCCAGGTGGCTCCCATTCGAATTCAAATTCTCTTCGCAGAAGCTCCAGGAATAATCCAACTCCTCCTCACATCACCTCCACCGCAGCTGATATGGAAATGGAAGTATTTGAATGCCTGTCGTCTGAAGTTTTGTGATTTAAAAAGTATATTACTTATTACTTATTACATATATTATATTATAGGAAAATTATTACCTATTACCTATTATATTAAATATAAAGTATAATATTATACAAATTACGAATTAATAATTAACTTTTCAATCTTGGTAGAGTTTAGAGTTTCATACTTTTTTGTGCGCAAAATACCTTAAAAATTTAAAAGTTTCAGAGTGTTATACTTACAAAACTCAAAAGAGAACTTTTATGAATGAATTTTTTATTATTATTCATTTTACTGAAGGAAATTTCAATGAATGTGGTGTGTGTGCCCAAAATATATAAAAAAGTATAACCAATTTCAAGTTTGACAAGAAGTGTGCTATAGTTTATAGTGCACAAATATTTTTCATATGAATTTTCACGAGCAATTTACCATATAAAGTAAAAACAGTAATAATAATACATAATATAAAATTAAACAACTTTCGTAATATATTGAATATCGTATGGTTATAATGTTTAATCAAAATTATGTACAAAAACTTTCAAAATCCATGTTAAAAAATAAAGACGCAATTTATCTCCAAAAGAGTCAAATGACATTTCATTTTGAATGTCGAATGTTGAGTAATAAAAGTTTATAATAATAATGTAATAATAATAATTATTATTATTATTACATTTTTACTATAGTAGTTGAGATTGCATATTCATCATGTGTCGTTTATTTAATTTGATGATAATAAAGAAAATAACGAGAGAAATTCTGTATAAAGATTACATTATAAATTTGAAGCACCAAAAACCTTCAAAACGTAAATGATCATTAAAATAAAAGTGACCTTATTCTACAAAACTTGCTAAGAAAAATAACAAAAAACTCTATCTTTTATCTTTTAACATAACCGTAAAAAATGTACAAAAATTGTTTGACTTTGAATTCATAATCAAGTATCAAATACAACAATAATAATTATTCCTACTACTGTGACGAATACCTATGAGTATGATTCGAAGTAACATTTGAAGATGGTCCAACGTCAGAAGAGGATTGAAAGACGGTAGTTGGCGCAGTTGAAAAATTAACATGTCCTCCTCTTTGACTTACTCCACTTGACCTATGATTATTTCCAGAAGGTGGCTGCATTAAAATGGAATTTGAAGTAGATCTTCGATTATTCGACGAATGATTTTCATTCCTTGACATTACTCCTGGTGTGGCTGAGATGGATCCTCGTGGTCTATAAAATTGGTTCTGAGTATTGTTATTATTATTATTATTATTATTATTATAGCTATAAGAGCTTTCTGCAACGTTTGCTCTTGCTACAGAAATTCGTCTCTGTTTTCTGGATGTTGAGGGAACTGAGTCATTTCTATATCCTCGATAATTTGTTGGATTTCTTTGTTCTCTGTCCTTTGAAAATGAGAATTTCTGACTCCCATCATGGGGAGGAGGAGGTCGTGGGGGAGGGATGGGCGGTGTCATTATCCTTCCTCTGGCTGGCTCATATGTATAGTTTTTACTAGGTTGTGCAGAGGCGGGTTGGAATTTTGAGGAAACTCTACTAGTTCTTGTTGTTCCTGGATCTGAATAAGGTGCTGCTGGGATCGGGAGGTAATTTTCCCGCTTATTTGGATCATGAGAAATTGAGGTTTTTTGTGGGGAAATTTTCCCAGTTCCAGTTCCTGTAAACGAGTTTTTGTTTTGTGGGTTGGGCATAGGGAAAATGTGGAAAGGTGCAGAACGAAGAGATGTTGGTATATCAGGATCCTGAGGATTTTGAAAAGCACTAGCATTGATAGTGCCATTGTCCTTTGCACTGCCATTGCCACTGCCATTACTAAGACTACGTAGAGTTCTCTGAGCACTACTCTGTACATCATTTTCATTTCCCTCTGGAATGACAAGATTAAAATTTGTTGGAATTGGTTCTGGAATTATTATAAAATTTTCCTCCTCGTCCACTATTTGATTCTGGTTTTGGTTTAGATTTTTTAGTCGTTCTTTCTCTGCAATTGCATGTAATCGATCCTCCTCTTCCATCTCTTCTCGTTCCTTTTCTTTAATCTTTTGACGGAGTGCAGTTATTCCCAAAATTATGCAACCAAGAGCACAAAATCCACTATCCGCCCCACAAGCACCGATTATGAGTTTAATGTACAACCCACGATCATCAAACTTCTCGTCAAACTTACTCACACGCCAGTAGGATTCATTCCCGAGGTGATTCAAACCAATTAATCCTACTTCTATAACACAGGAGACACCTGCAAAAATATGGAAGGCTATCCAATTTGGCCACCGCTTAGAAGACATTACCTACATAAAATAAATAATTAATAATAATTATTAGCAAAAATGAGAGTAAAAACAAGATTTGGTTTGAAAAGTTAAGAGTAAAAAATACTGTATTATTTTTGTAAAAGATACATACCAATCCAAAGGCAATAGCTCCACCAACTTGAATACAAGCAATAAAAATTGCAATAAATCCAGCTGCCAGGAGATAGTCTAAATTAGTACACTCTTCATAATTCGGATCATGAGTATCTCCTTTACGTTTGACTGATTCACACAATTTCTTTAGTTTTACATAGTCATCTGAACCCAAGTCAACGACAAAGAGCAAGTACAGGAGACCCGTCACAAACAAAAAGATTGCGAATATCTGTAGACAAAGGAGTTATGAAGAGTTACAAAGATTAATATTCAACCA
This sequence comes from Sminthurinus signatus, assembly GCA_019776565.1. Taxonomy (NCBI): domain Eukaryota; kingdom Metazoa; phylum Arthropoda; class Collembola; order Symphypleona; family Katiannidae; genus Sminthurinus; species Sminthurinus signatus. The sequence goes on along the minus strand of JABASP010002963.1, from coordinate 544 downwards.
GGAACTTTGAGGAGCATATAATTCTCAACTTGAAATTGTATAATAATAATTATTAGTTATACTTACTATGGAAAAAATACCTAAATTTGTCAACGCTTTCTTCAGAGTATCCATACTTTTTTGTCAAAATGTGACTGGGAGCTTTTGTTCATTTTGGTGGTTTATGCAGCTTATACACATGCTACGATGTGCGGACGAGTGATGATCTCAGTGCCGGAGGATGCCGCATGTACATTGAGAAAGCCTAAACGGCTACCAAGTTGCTCATGATTTCTGACTTCGGACTGGACCATTTTATGAATCACAAGCAATGAGGACGATTCATAATGACGATTGACGATCACAGCACCCAACATGACACATGAAAAGATTTTAAAGATTCCAATCTAAAATTTAATCGCAGAATAGTTTTTTGTTGTCATCGCACAGCTAAAAACCTTTGGTGACAAGAATTCTGTAAAAGGCTCGTCACAAAACATTTAGTGAATCATACACAAAAGTTTTGTGACTTCATTCTTACAAAATCGGATTACGAGAAATTCCC
>JABASP010002962.1:0-16563 GCA_019776565.1 Sminthurinus signatus | reverse complement strand
TATGTAACTTACTTTTTTACTTTTTTTTAAAAATGTACAATGTTTTAGCTCTGTTTGCGGCCGATACTCTTCTTTTGGACAAATTTGTATCAACAGTAAGAGAATATTTAAAAATCTCTTCCAAAAGTGAAACTGAAGGTTCTAATACAAAACCTATAGAATCCACAACAGCACCAGAATTCATAGAAAAATCTAGTTCAGAAACATTAGAAGCAACGAATGAAAATGATGATGGCTCCTCCACAAGTCAGTCAGATGATGAGTCACTAGATTTAAATATTCTGGATGAATTAGGACCCTCAAAATTGAAGAATAAAAGTGATGAAAAAGAAGAAATCTCAGAAGATGATTTAGGTATCGGCCTGGCAGCTACAGCAACTGAAGGTGGTGGAGAACATATTGAAGATAAATTGACAACAGATGAAACCATCACACCATCATTTCTTCATACAGCAAGTGGAAGTGGTAGTAGTGGAGTTAGTGAAAATGATTCTGGTTAGTATAAATCCTTGTGTTTTGTTATTTTACATGTTTAAAAATCATTTTTTATTTGTTTTACTTTTTTACTCTCATTTCTGTATTTTATGAAGGTACTACATATAGTATCTACTTAAAAAAATTAAACAAAAACGTGTCTTTATTTTTGTATTTTTTTTTATTAGAATCTATATATTTCAACAAAACATTAGAGGAGATTGAGATAATCAAAATGAAACAAAAGGAACTGGAAGAAGAAACAATTTTAAAGTCCTCAGTCTCAGATTTTGAACGCTTGAATGTTCTTTGGCAGCAAGACATTCCTTACATAGTTGAATACAGTTTTGAATTTGGATTTCTTCGCTTGTCCCCTGAAACACGGCAACGATTAAATATTCCAGTCAAAATTGTAACACTAAGTAAGTTTAGTCTCAATCTTCATAATAATTATTTATGTTTTCATTGTTTACAAGAAATTGATAATTTTATCAAATAAAAGTTACGCTATTTTCATAATGTATACAAATATTAGAAATCAGAAATCAACAAAACATTTGTAATTTGTTTTTTCCAGATATGTCAGAACCTTGTTTTGGAGATCCTATTTCTCGTTTTCTTCTTGAAAAACTTGTAAGTTTTCATAAGATTTTTGATTTTTTTTAATGTATAAATTATTTAACTTTGTTTTTGTTGTGACTCATGACGTTGATAAATTTCGGTGGTTTTATTTAGCTCGGCTATGATGATATTCTGATGTCTAGTATCAAAAATTTGGCTGAAAATGATGACAATAAAGGTAAAGAGAGAGGTACAGAGAAATGCATTTTAATAATTTCTTTACTTATGAATATTTTATGTTTTATGATAAAAAATGCAATACGTTATAATTTAAAAATTACCAATAAACTATCCGTGATACAAGTTACAAGTTGTATATTAATTTTGTATTTCTGGTTTTTTATTTTTGTCTATTAGGATACTTAAGGTAACAATATATTGTGTTATGTAATACTTTTTATGACTAGTCATTTATTTTTGCTTATTACTTCTAAAGTAAGCCCATGTAATTTAATCTTATCTGGGTGTATTTAACAGAAATGTGATTACTGGAGAGCATTACCGTTTTGTTTCACATCATATGTCCAGAACATCATACCTTCCAGCGTTACTCATCATGCTAGTCTTTACAGTGTCAGGTATAACCAGAATTATATTATGTACTACTTTGAGTTACAAGACATTTAGTTGAAACTAATAGTTGTTACTTACAAACATATAACTCTTCTTCCTAATTAATAATTTATGCATTTTGTGTGTAGTGTCCATGTTATTACGCTACTCCCATCATCAGGTCTTCATCTTTATCGGTGAGAGTTCATTCTGGATAATACAATAATGTAGCTCAATTTTACATGATAATTTAAAAGTTACAGATAATATATTATAATTAAAACATTTTTTCTTGCTTGATATTTTACAGTGGATCTTCTAAATAATATTGAAGGAGTCGGCTCAATCCATATCCCGGCTGCGCCTCTTTTCACAGTTATCCTGGCACTCGTTGGTAAGTAATCAAAAATCAAAGAGTTAAAAACATTACACATGGAATTTTTATAAAGTTTTTGTACATATATAATCTTTCTCTATCAAGAATCAAGAGTTAAGAGTTGAAAATAACGTAAAATTTGGTTAGTACAACGTTCTGCACATGTCATTTAGAAAATTTGAGGAGCTGGTGCATGTTTAAATCTAGACATTAATTTCTTACTCGTGTGTATTTCGAGCTGACAAGTTCCAAGTTCTAAAGTTTGAGAAAGAGAGAGAGACATTTTAGGCATTACAGGGAAAATAGGTTCAGTTGAGAGGTTTTTCATGGTTTGTAATTGGAAGAAAATTGAGTTCGTTTTTGATGAAGTAAGACATGTGACTTTCTTCAATATCCGTATCCTTGTCTTGTACATTACTCATAAGTATTACACATTACACATTAGTATGCATGAAGGTGGAAAATAAGAGAGAATGAGAGAGAGAAATAGTTGAAAATATGCTTTGACAGAAATGAAAAATAAGGAATTCAACAAGGAATCAAACTGTTACCGAAAAATATCCTACACTTTACAACCAATCTCTAAATATGTATGTATATGTTGAATGTGTACATGTAGACTATATATTATATATTATGTAGACATCTTACATCGTACACACTATACGCTGTACGCTTTCCAGTTTTCTTTTTTTCTCTCTCTTCATCTTCTTTCATCCTGATCACCATTCAAGATCACAGATCTATCAGAAATCAAATAGAGAAAGTATATTTCTAAAAGTTGCAAATGTGTGTGTACACTACAGGTTAACTTTGAGGGGAACGAGAAAAACAGCGGTACATGTGTATATGTATATATACATACTACATATACGCACCTATTTATGAGAGCTATGTGTAGGAAATGCAGAAACGTCATCAGATTTTCTAAGAAAAAAGTCTACTTGTTGAGAAGTAGAGAGTGAGGGAGAGAGAGAAAGGTATGTGTAGTTTTCTACTCCTCTGTCGAAATTATTAGAAACGTCATGAAAAGTGTTTGGGAATCAAATAGATAGAGAAATCGACAAAAAGAAATAAAGAAAACTAGAAGAGTAATCTTCGTTTTCGACATTTCTTTCCTCTCCTCTCTCCTCTCTAGTTACACCGAGCACAGTACATGGTACATAGTACATACATTATACACGGCAGTAGAAAAAAATATTTCTTGTGACAGGATCCAACAAGTCAGTCAGTCAGATTGCAATTCACTCATACGTATATATACGTATGTAGTATATACACATGCACTGGTGGATAGAAAACACATGTCATATTATATATTTGATATTGGATATTGGATACACATTTTGTATCAAGTCTATCAGGAGACAGTGCATCGGCATTTGGCATTGGTAGGTGGTAGCTATAGGATGTGATGTGTGTTGTATGTGTGTAGACAGCTTACATGTACATTGTACAGTGTACATAATATTATGTGCAATGAGAATGAGAAAAAGAGTGAATGAAGTAATAAGGAAGAGTGAAAGGAGTACCTGAAGAGAGCGGAGAGGAGAAAAAGAAATGATTGTCAAGATTTCCATGGTAAAAGAGAAAATAGGGTAGACGAGAAAAAAAAGAGAGTCAAAGTCACATAGTGGATGTGTCGAGCTTCCACTTTGTCATCGAAAAATTTTGACATCGACGACGAGGGAATCTTCTCTGAATTCCAGACTATGTACTATGTATGGTGTACGCTGTACATTTAGTGTGGGTACAGTACACTGCAGTGTACCGTATGTAAATCAGAAACCTTTACAATGATGCATAAAATACATGCTGTCACACAGTCTTTTTCACAGCCTGAAAAATTCAAAGGCTTTCTTCCCTTTCGATCTACACTCTACACCTCATGTGAGGATGCCTTGAATCTTGAATCTTGAAACATGTAAATAAAAATGAAAAACATGTATGAAAGTTTCAGCATTGATGAAGAGGGCGCTTAGACATTGAGAAAAATCATGGGATCAAAATTTGAGTTTTTTACCCTGTCGCCATTGTCTTTTTCTTGTTGCTGTTATTGTTTTACTAAAATCTTCCAAACTTTTACTCAAAAGAATAATAATTATTTTGGAAAAATGGCAGAACCTCCTTTAAAAAATAAGGCAATGTCACCAATGTTTCGTTTTTTTGGGGGGGTTGCTCTTGAGATCTATATTCCTCCAAGTTGAGTGCACAAAATTTAGTTTTTGTTGTTTTTTTTTTTGGAGTAAATTAAGTGAGCAAAAATGTTTGATACGGTTCCTATGTTTACTTTTCCCTCTTTCAATAATATTAATCATATTGTTCAAGATTCAAGATTGAAGAAATATAGAGTATTTTTCTACAAGATCATGTGAATAATTTCATCTTTGAAAGAGAGAGAGAGAGAGGAAGAGAAATGCGTAGACAAAATGGAGAGAGATCAAGCAGCGTTCAGAGTTCATCCTGAATTGAAATTGAAGTAAGCATCAAGTTTAGTAATGTATGAATATCTAACTAAAGAATCGAAACGATTCAAGGAGAATAAAGTAAAATGTGGAGAAAGTTGTATCAAACAAACATTTGTACACAGTGATCCGAGATTCCTTCTCCCTCTTTTTATAATCTATCCTTTCTGAACTACTGTAGAGTTTAGATTCTAGATTCTAGAGTCTAGAGAGTTTTGGAGTGGATCACTGTGACGAGGAAAGAGGAAAAGGGAAAAATGTCGATTGTAGAACTTTTTGAAAAGCACTTGAAATCCATAGGGTCGTTCGGCACTTTCCCTTTCCATCTCACAGAATAGCAATCCGCACTCCAAAAAAAAAGAAGAAGAAAAGTAGAAAAACTCAAAGCTTCTGCTTCTGCTCATCATATTATACAAATAGATGTATACACATTGTACACAGGACACAGGATCTATTTGCGTATTGCATCACTGCTAGAATACAGAATACTGTACTGATTTATTTTTCTGGATTCTAGATTCCAGATTCTAGATTTCTAGATTTCTAGATATACATAATATATTATGTTGTATTTTAAATATTTATGTCTTCTCATTTCTCATTCAAATATCAATATTGTTACAACGTGTGTTTTATTCCGTACAACAACATCAAAGTTGTGTGTTATAATAATATAATATGATGTTGTGTATTATATTGTGTGCTTATGCTTATTATAATATCAATCTGGGTGGACATACACACAGAATAAAGAATAAATAATATGTTCACAAAGGATCAAGCATAACTGTAAACTGGTAAAAGAACGTAGTAAAGTTCAATGAGTGTATTTATGCAGTACAAACGAATATTATATTATAGTTTCTGTGAGTCAGAGAGGCTCAACTATTGAGCAAGGAGAAAGAAAGATAGAGACAGAAAATAGGAGCGGGGCTTGATGTGATGTTCAGAAGAAAGTTTCTCTTTCTTGTATTACAAATTAGAACTCAAACACAAATATTCTATTACTGTCTATTACTATAGTAGTGGAGAAGTTGGACATTGAATTGCATTGGACAAGTTTGTTGTTGTCCTTATAGTTTTTTGGAGCATAAAGTGCACATGAACTTGTAGTGGAGAGTCTTAAATGTTTACAACTATTTCCATTTTGTCTTGTCTCTGATTTACTTAAACTTGAAAACTCAAAACAAACATTGAATATTACAAGAAGATTTGAGCTGTTGAAATTTCTGAAACAGAGAGACAAAACTTTCCACATTTTCTCAGTTTTGGCTCATACCTCGTGACACAAAATAAACGCTTGCTTCACCTGTAGTTTCGGATCTTTTGATTTCTGATTTTTGATATATGCCATAATAATTTTCAAAAAGGTTTGAATATTGAAACAAGTACAAAGAAAAAAGAAAAATAATTAAAATTTGAAGTTAAAAGTAAAAAAAATCTATACTCAAATAAAGTCAAATAAATACCTACTACTCCAAACTCCATGATCCATGATAAATAACAAATCAATGATGATGATGGTGTGGTTTTAGTTCACTTTGTTTTTCAGCTCTTGTTTCTAACAAAGCTGAAACTTTCGCCAGAGTCGTCAAAGATTTAAAGCCAAAAAAGTGAAATGTGGAGCTGGTGACTTTGTGTATGTTATGTCTTATGTCACACACAAACACCAAACACGTACGTGTGTACATGATAAAAGTGGTAGTTGTTAGTTAATATAATTTATATGAAGAAAATATTAAACTGTGGAATTCCCGTTTCATGTGCACAACCAAACCCAGCTAGGGTTAGCTAGCAACTAGCAACATGTACTATTATCATTACTATTATTATTACTATTATATTATGTGTGATGTGTATTATTAGATATTGGATATGATATGTTTTCAATATATTTTCATTTTCTCGTGGAATTCCCTACGTGTATATAATAATTCATCATTGATTTGAGTTCCTTGTTGGTTGTTGGCTGGTGTTGGTTCTGATGTTGACGCTGATACTGTGTATTGGTATTGGTATAGAGTATAGAGTGAATGTATTTTGGATTTGCGGGTTTAATCCATTTGTTGTACACTGTACCGAATACTAAATGCAAAAGATTCCGTCCTTTCAACTATGACTTATTGTTCGGGTGTATTGTATAGGAAAATGTGAAATGCGAGATGTCTTCTGTGTTCTGTGTTCTGTGTGCTCCAACAAATATAATACAAAATAGGAAAATACAAAGGGAAAAGCAACAAGCAAGCTATAGAGAGGTAGAGGTAGATCCAAACCAAAGGAAACCACTACTGAGAGAGAGAGAGAGAGAGAAGAGATACAGGAAAAAGCTAAGTAAAACCACAAGAAAAAAAAGAAGAGCGTGTAGAACTGTAGAGAGTAGAGAATAATCGCATAGTGTAGTAAGGGGTGTAGAATGGAGAATGAACAGAGAACTGTTATACACAGAGGGTGTTTCATTTGTATTTTGTTTTTTTACACTTGACACTTGACTTTGCCTAATTTTACTTTCCTTATTTGAGCTGTGGGGATTTGGGATGATAATTATACGATACGATATATGATACAAAGGTTCGTAAACGATTTAGTTAGCCACGATTCACGATTTTGTTAGTAAATAATGTCATCCACTGTTTTACACAGCATTTGTTAAAAAGAATCTTGTCAAAAATAATGTTTCCTCGGAAAGTTTAATACTGAAACTTTAGTGTACGGACTAAAGTGTAAAAATAAAAGTGAAACACCCTGTGTACTAGTGAAGGTGTGGATTTGGATTTTGTAGTTTGTCTTTACGTGTACCGTGTATACAATGTACAATGTACAAGTATATCTGTAATAGCTGTACCATAGTCTTCACTTCTCATTCCTCACAATAATTCTATTTAGGATGTGTTGGGCTCTGCATGTGTAAGTTAGTAGTTATAAAATGTAAGTAATAATATGTATTTTAGTACATATTATACCATATACCTTATACTGTATGTTGTATTATTATGATTATGATAGAGAAATACCTATAGTATAAAGTATAATATACTATATACTATATAGCAGATAGAATTTTGGAACCGAGGAATGGATGATAATGTTGATGATGATGTCGACGACTTATTTTCGGGGTTCAACTCCTTCCGAGACACACTCAACTCAACTCAACTCAGAATCAGGATCCAAAGTTCAAGTTCCGATCAGAGTAGAGAAATTGAGATAGAGAAATGAGATATCTGTGTAGTCACAGCCACCCTCTCCTTCTCTCCATTTTCTCTGTCTATTTCTCTGGTTCTCGCCCTCTTTCCTTTTCACCAAGGTATGAAATATGATGAAGGAGAGAATCCAATATCTTGTTCAAGGAAATAAATGGCAAGCCACAGCAGCACAGCAGTAAACCTTATGGTTACGATGTGCGTATGTGGATGTGGAAGTGTGTATGTACAATGTACATGTGTAACCGGATGTGTTATGGTTATGTGTAGAATAGACTTAAGCCTCTGAAAGTTCCTCTGAAAGTCAAGTCAAGGCAAGGCAAGGTAGACTTGACGACGACGATGACGACGAGAAGATCCAAGATGCAAGAATCTAACATCTAACCCATAAGTGTAAAACATATGCTTATTGTAGATCTATATTTTATATTTTCTCCAGGCATTTGTATGTATGTACGATGTACAATGTACAGCGGGAAAACACACCAACAACCACATAGATTATGATTAAAGATTTTCGAATACGAGAGCTGATATGATATGATATGATGCGATGTGATAGGATATTGTGGGATGGTGAGAAACATCATCCGGTATGCAGTATGCCATGTTCTTCCCTTGCCTTCTTGCCTTCTTGTGTCTAAGAGAGAGAAAGTGGGAAAATCAAAGGAGGAGAGTAGAAGGAAAGACAAAATATCTACAGGAAGGCCTACTGCCTACTATTCACTATTCACATATTATTATTATTAAGTATTCACACAGTAAATCGATTACAAGTACGATACAAAAGATGGATGTTAGACATGCTGTAGTAAAATAAGAAAAGGAACCGGTAGCTTTTCACTTTTATCATGAAAATTTGGTTCAAAAATGAAAAATGGAAAATGGGGAAAGTAAGTTACAACCTTACCGGTTGAGAATTTAGAGTTTTAGAAATTTAGAGAAAGTGAAGGAAAATTCAATCAAAAAATAATTATTACTTCCTCTTCATTTGAACTTTTATATATTTTCCTGAAGCTGTAAAATTCAAATTCAAATTCAAGTTTTCAGTTCCCAGATTTGACTGTTGACTGAAATCAAGTTATTTTGTAGTTTGGATTTTGTTGATACTTGGTTGCGTGCTCGTTTCTTCCTTTCTTCATTTGTTCGCTTGCTCAACATCAACAATCAACATGCTTTGTTGTCAGCCGTACACTATACAATATATTTTCAGAATCCTCGTACGGATCCTCATAATTAGAGAGCTTGACTTTGTTTTATCTTTTTCAATCCAAAATTTAATGAAGATTTTCATCTGCCGTTTATACATATTTGCACAGTGGAAGTGTAAATAGTAAATAGTGAATAGAGAATAGAGGGAGCACATAGCACACGCATTATTATTATTTTGGAGGACTGAATAAATCGGATATGAGTGTACAATGTACAACATACAGATTATACAGTGTGGATGCATGTGTTTTATATTTTATGTAGTGTGGAGTAAATGATTCTTGATTCTGCTTTTTCCTTGTACAATTATTACAAAAAATGACAATGCATAATGCATAGATGGAGATGGAGTGTACAATGAGCAATGAACAGTGAACAGTACAGTAGTGTCTTTTTAGTTCTAAAATTTCATACAGAAGGTTTTTGGACGGAGAAAGTCCTATATATATATATATATATATATATGAATACCTTTATGCACAAAAAAAACTATATTTTTATAAATATTCATTGTTATAATATATTACCATATACAGAAGGTTTTTCCATATCTGCCGGCTCGGTTTTCTCTTCTCGCTTTCATCTTCTTTTCGTTGTCACTCAGCAGTCGGAGAAATATATATAATATATATATCCATGTACGAATCTGAAGTGGAATATTAGTTTAGAGAAATTAATCTGACATGTTCTTATTAGAAGAGCGAATGTTGTATGTTCATAAAGAGTGAGCGTGAAGGAAGGAAGGGAGGAAGTATGTTAGCATGTACGTGTATTGTGTATGTGCAGGATTTTTATAGGCATGAAGAAAGCTCAGTGTACTTTAGACAGCAAACTACAGTCTACATTCTACACTCAACATTCTTCCTTCTACACAGCTACTGTAGAATGTAGAATGTAGAAGGTACTCACAGACGTTTCCTTATTCAATTAATTACTCCTACTAATCCAAATTCGTCTGCCTACTTTGCTCTCTTCGCTCCTTCCAACTTCCAACACAACACAACACAGCACACATCGGAAAAGACAGAACTTCCTACAACAGGATCCTTCCTTTCTCCCAGCTCTCAGCTCTCAACTCACAGCAACCGACTGTCTTTTCCTTACGTCTTTCGGCCCTAATACAGTCTTTAATGTACACTCTACATTCTACATTCCATATTCAACATGCTTCGCCGACAAAATACTTCATTTACAATGTCAGAGAACAAACATGTACAATGTAAAACTATAGTTGTATGATATATGATGCTGGATGCTGGATCTAGTAATAGTAGTAACTAGTAACAATATAGATGTACAAGATGAATAAGAATGAGGAGGAACACCTACAACTTTCACTCTTACTTTTACTTGCTCTCGCAGTCTATTAACTTTTAAGTTGGTCCTTTAGCCTGTCATCTGTATTCTGTATGTATGTATCCGTATTTGCAATGTACATTGTACACTGTACACATGTAGTTTTTTTCCTCTTTTTTCTGTAGTGTACATCCTACATAATACATAATATTATTTGCTATTGCTATAATTTTGATCGGGAATAAGTTGAAAGAAATCGACAATGACTTCGAATCTATACTTTCTACATATTATGCAATCTAATACAAATGTCGCCTTTGAATTCTATATTCTGTGCAAACATCTCTCATGTTCAATAATGGGAGAGAAAAGAGCTTGGAATTTGGACGGAGAAATGTATTGTATTTATTATCAAGATGATCATATAGTGATGATGTGTATATTTTCGTGTCATTTCATTTTCGTGGTACAAAAGCAAAGTAACTAATATTGTCATTGATATTTCTACTACTATATTATTACTCACTGCACCGTGTACATTGTACATTGTACAGTGTATCCACAACTATTTAATATCTCAGAACTCGTAATATATATTACATTTGTCTAGTGTTTAATATTTTGTATAATAATATATAGCATAGTGGGAGAAGTGTAATCTTACAGAATACGGACTTACATACGATACATCAAGTAGTTATTTTCATGTGGATACATAGTACAAAATACAAAAGTGAGCTAAATCTAAAGCTGTAATACTGAATACTGTAATACATGCTGCGTATTACAAGTTAGAAGAGTCAACACTCTGTTATATTATTTGTGTAGTGAGTAGTGAGTCATCAGTCGTCGTCGTCAGATATCTTCGTTTCCGTCTAATTCCATAACCAACCTAACCTAGCTAGCTGGCTGGTTGGAATGGAGCGTTGACATTATTAAATGAGTTGAAACTCGGAAAAAAAGGAGAAAGAAAAAGAGCGTCGAGTCATTCATATTGCATATTGTGTAGTATATATTTGCCTTTTACCATGTGTGATATGTCTAGTTTTAGTGTCTGGTGTCTAGTGCCCTAAAAGTTGAAGTTGGTATTATAATGTAGGGTTTATATTTTATATAGAAAGTTAGATGGATAAAGGTAGAGACGGTGTACAGTGTACACTGTACAGTGTATGGTGTAGGTTGTGGAAAGTCACTGGAAACAAAATGAGTGTGTAGTTGAGCCTAATAGAAGGTAGCGGCGTAACTATTTGCCATTTTGCATGTGTAATTCAAACTTGGGTTTGTTTCGTGTCCTGAAGCCTTTGGCTTAGCTTCTCCTCTGTACTCTGTACACTGCACAGTGTTCACTGTACACAGAATGAAAAAGGAGAAAGAGGTAGTTGAAAATGTGTGTGCTTAGTGCTTAGTGTACTTTCTACCATCTATGTATTGTATAATATGTGTAATGTGTATATGAAATTGAGGGGTTGGCGTGGCATGGTATGTGGTATGGTATGCTCTCTTTGTTCAATTCTGTTCACTTTCTCTCTTGCCTGCTACTGCTTGTTGCTTCTCTCTTTCTCTCATTCTTTTTTCCTTTCCTCGTTGACTCGCTGCTAACTTCCCGGCTTGGTTTGGTTTGGTTTGACTCGGTTTGACTTGGCTTGCTTTTGCTTAGTTTTGCATGTGTATATGTATATATTATACATAGTTAGAGGAGTGAGTGCTCTCTCTGCCTCTCTCTTTCTCTCTCTCTCTTTGATAGTCTTAATAGGAGTAGAGTAATAAGTAAAAGAAGATTTCTGAAAGTCTAGATTGTCAAAGTAGGAGCGAAAACAGCAGGAGCAGCTACCTCATGCTGACAAAAACGTATTTATATCCAACTACCTAATGTTTAACTTAATGTAATTTAACGTTAACGTTAACTCTGAGCTAACTCCATGAGCTAGAAACACACACGTACAACATACACATGGAGGATGGAGGATGGAAAATTGAGAATGGTGAATGGTAAATGGTGAAAGAGCGTGTGTGAAAGTGAAACAGAAAAAGAAAGAAAGAAAGAAAGAACGAAAGAGGAGTAACAAAAGTCCATTTTGTAACTCTCATTGTACTCGTGTCTGTATTTATATTATAACATATAATAAATAGAAAAGCATATCTCTAGGTTCTGGTTTCTAGTCTTCATGTACTTTCCCACACTTTGGATAGTCCTTTTTATTATGAAAAATGTGGATGAATGAAAGATGAGAGGGGGGTTTAATGCAAATTCTACAAACAAATTTTGTCTTATTGACTCCAAAATCTAAATTCTAAACTGATGGTTGCCCTTGCATTTTCTACAAACTACAAACAATATCCTAATCACTTGTGATGAATCGTTTTAGCTATTCAAAGCCTAATATGTGATACATGTTATGTAAAATACTTGGAATTGGGATTGGGAATTGTGGTTATGAGACAGATATTTTCATTCTATATTATGTATTTTGTATGAATAATGAATAACGAATAATACCAAGATAATCATCTGTTGTGATGATGTGAAGAGTGAATAAACTAGTTTCTGGTAATATTTAGCCCATTATCTAACAGAGAGTAATTCTAGTAATAATAACAACAATTATTATTATTATTACTATTACGAGAAATATTATGTACGAAAAACATTGATAAAATTCCAAATTCTACAGTTTGAAATTCATATGCTGTTTATGTAATTTATGTTTTGAGTGACTAACTAGTAATTTTCTTTTTTCTTTTCAATCCTCCGCAACTTTCAAGGAATGGAAGCAATCATGTAAGAAAATACTTATTTTTTTCCTAGTTTTTCTTGTTAAATTATTATGGGATGATTGGAAAACAAAATTTGATACTGTAGTAATTTACATAAAAAATATGACACGTGTGTATTTTTTTTTATTTACAGGTCTGAGTTCTTCAATGACAGGACGATTGCATTCTACGTCATTTTCATCGTCTGGATTTGTGACCAGTATGACAGTATTTGTAGTCACACAGCTATAACTAAAACACATTGGGTTCGGTAAGTCAAAATTCAAAATTCCAGCCATCTTGTTATTAAAAATAAATTATTGATTGATTCTTCATGGCATCATTTTAGATGTGCATCTTTTAGGATTGGGCAATAATTACTATCGATAAAATAGATACTTTTTAAAAAAAATTTATTGAGAGTTGATTCTAACTTTGGTTTACGCATGTTGTGTATTGTGTATCCTTTTTTTCCTGTCATTGAGATTTAGATTAAGAATTAAGATCAAGATTCAATCAATATAGAATTGATTTTCTGTTTTATGTAATGTAAAGATTGAGCGTTTCTCTCTATTTTTTCTCTTGAGTTGCTGAACTGTGGGGTTTTTTTGACGATGATTAAAACAGATTCAGATGTCCAGAAATCTAGCTTTCAAGGTTTTACTCATGCCCTGCGTACAATGTACATTGTACATAATGAAGAAGTCACGAGGAGATTTCTTTTGTAAATTTGTAGTGCAGAGTTCAGAGAGGAGTGGAAAGATATAACATATAAAAGTTGGTAAACGTGTGTGTTTTGAGAGTGTAGTTTAGAGTTGATACACTTATTGAACACTTTTTCTCATTGTCAGTTTGGAATCGACTTGTCGATTGTGCATGGCTAGGGATGAAGATATACAATATACAGTGAGTAGTGAGGATGAGGTATCCAATGACAATATTTATTTGCTCACACGCCTCGTAAACTTGCTTCAGGTTAGGTAGACCATGTCAAGATTTTCTCACTCATTCACTGGAAACTATACCAAGAACCAAGAAGAAGAAAAGGAAGAAGAAGAAGGTACCAACAGCCCAATCCAACTGCTGTCTTGTGAAAAAGTAGTAGAATAAGAGGAGGAAAAAGTGGAGAAAGGAAGGAAGGAAACGGGGAAAGAAAAAAGACAAGTTGGAGTAATAGTAATATCCTGGAGTCAAGTTTAGGAATGTTCTTGTGACTCTTGAGTCTAGAGTCTAGAATCTAGAATTTGAGGTATCCTTTTCTCTTTTTTTTTCCATCTTCCCTTCTGAAAGAGAAAGTCAGTGAAAGAAGGAGGGAGATGAAGGTAAAAGAGGGAAAAAAAGAGGCAGACGTTGTCTTTTGTAGTTTTTTTTTGGCTGTCGTTCTGTGTGCTATACTAGGCTATGCGTATGTTTTATGTTTTTACAGTTTGTCAGACTAGAGAATAGAGACTTGATATATAAGTAAATAGTAAATAGTGTACATGCAGACATAGACATGGTTCATGGTTGTATGTAGAATGTAGAATGTAGACTGTGGAACTGAGATGAGTTGAGTTGAACTGAACTGAGCTGAGCTGACTATCATTGGTGTCTTTAGTATTGAGCATCTGGCTTGAAATGATGAGGACATAATACAATGCAATGTGAAGCTATATAGGTTCAGTTCTTCATGTTCTTAGGCTAAAATAATTGAATTGTGGAGCTCATTTAGCTTTAGTTCCAGCGTGTGTGTCATGAGAACGTAAAAACGTAAAAACTCAATATTGCTCTCCCTCGAGACGTTTTTTTTTCTCCTTTCTTCCCTTTTCTCTCTGTCACTGTATGCACAATGTACAATACAGTGTACAGTATGATGTGTACTAGGTAGTATGTATAAACATTCTGAAATTGTGTATTTGTACGAGATAGAAAATACAAAATACAAAATAGTAGGTTTTTCGGGCTTGGTTCCAACTCTCTCCTTTTTTTTCTCTTTTTTATTTGGAAGTTATGGTGGAAATGACGAAAGAAAGAAAGAAAGAAACGGCTTCCATCTCAACTCTCAACTCTCTCAACATGTACCCTCAAAAGGGATGAATAGAAAATTATACCAGTAAACCATGAACCGTGATCGCATACATGACAAATTTCCAAATCGCTAGTACGTAGTATAAGTATAGTACGTATGCCATTTTTATACATTCTACATTCTACAGATACCTTTTCTCCTTCCTCTTTACTAACTTGGTTTTGGTTTTGGTTTACTATTATGATTCTTTTAATTTTATGAGGATGGAGGAAAGTGTATCATAGATAAATGGAGGGAATTTGTTACTTATTCTTTATTCTTTATTTATTCTACGTACTCTATCTGTACTCTCTGTACAATATTGTTTTTGTTGTTGTTGTTTTTTTTTTGGTTTTTTTATCCCACTCCAATTTCCTATGTACTTTGTACAATGTACAATGTGTAATATCAAAGCTAGTTAAACTGTCCCATGTCCGATAGGACTTGAAGCTTGAAGGAAATGAACAGGAATTATCTATATAGGACTTTCTCTTCATTTGTTTATACCTATACTAAATACTAATAGTAAGTACATCGTACATCGTCAATCGTCATGCTTCATGGTAGTCACAATATGTATGTTGTTTTTTTTGTGGGTGACTTTTTTTTATTAGCTGTCCACTCTTTATTTTATTCCATGATATTCAATTGGATAGAGCATTTCAGTGTCTAGTGCCTAGTGTCTGTTGTCTATTGTCCAGTGTCCAGTGGAGATTCGCTAGAATGTGGAATAATATGGTCTGATTATTAGTTGAGATATCATTTCATGAAAGTCATCTTTTGTCTTGTGGATTGCAGAGGAAGGGAATAGAAGAGATGAGAAGAGTAGGCATGTCGAATGTAGAATGTATAAAAGAGAGAGAGAGGAAGGAAGATAATAGTAATGGTCAGAAGTCAGAAGCCACAAGTCGAGGGAGGAAGCTATAATATAATATAAACGGGGTTATTTAGTAGGAGAAAGCACATGTGATATTATGATATGTGATGTGATGTGATGTTGTGTTGTGTTATGGGATGGGATGAGAGGAAGAGATGAGATGAGACAGACATCAAGTTGTTTCATACTTACGAGAGGGAGAGAGGACAAATGAATGAATTCCTGAATGTTATGGTATCATCCTTGATTCCCTTACTCTTACTCTCTCTTTCTCTCTCTGTATGACACTCCATGTGTCCTCTCCACTTCACTCTACTTTGCTCTACTACTCTCTAGTCTACTCAACTGTGTAGGACATATTATATAGGATTTTTATTTTATTCCTTTGTCATCCATATGAAACGGCTCAAGTGTTTGTTTTCTCCTCTCCCATTTTCACAATCCACAATCCACAATATAGAATACAATATAAAAGGTTGGATTCTAGATTCTGGATTCTAGATCTTGGATTCAGGATGTAATAAAATAATAATATGTATCATCTACTTTGTCCTCTTGTTATTATTGTAGATTGTAGGTTGTAGAGGAGTTGTAAAAATTTCTCTCAGGATCTCCTTCTCTCTCTCTCTCTCTCTCTCTCTCTCTCTCTCTCTCTCTCTCTCTCTCTCTCTCTCTCTCTCTCTCACTCA
>JABASP010002961.1:0-16565 GCA_019776565.1 Sminthurinus signatus | reverse complement strand
GAGTGTAGAGTGGAGAGAGTAAAACGCTGCTACAAAACACAAACGGCCGAGGAAAAGAGAAAAAGAAAAAGTATACTATTGTAGTCCCAGTACAGCACTAGATTTTAGAGTTTTAAAAAATAAGAGAAAGTGAGAATAATAGGTAAATAATAGGAAAAACATCAGAACTATTTTTACATATTATTCTAATTGAATTTCTGTGAATTGTGTATGGAAAAGTAAGTCCGAAGAGTCTCCAAAACATTCAGATTCGGCAATATTCATCACAAAATCAGGAATTCAGCGAGAAAAAGAAAATGTAGAATATTCAGAGTATTTTTCATTATTCTTAGACAAAAGAATGAAATGCGGATCATTTCATCTTTAGTAAAGTGCTAGGTACAAGTGAAATAAATAAGCCAAAGGGCTCAGGGACAGTGAAAAATATAATATCATCATGTCATCAGAGGTCCGACCGATTCCAGAGAAGGACGGGGGGAATATGAGACAGCCGGTTCGATGATACAAGACCCAGAAGAATAATGAAAAATAGTCAAGGGTCAAGAGAGCTCATATACATGGTAAATGGTAAATATACATGTATGGATACGTATCCGGGTTGGTAATAAAAAGAAAATGGTCAAAACTGGAGTAAAAGCTGAAAACATCAAAAGGTCAGTAAAAAGTAACAAATATAAAACCAACAGAGTAAAAATAAACCGGTATAGAAATAAAATATATATATATGTGCACAAAAAGCTTCGGAAATCCTAGGCTTTAGTATGATACTCATGTAGTGAGAAGATAAGGAAATCGAGGGACATGAAATGAGTATACGAAAGAGATAGGTCATATGCATATGTGGGCAGACTGGATAAAAAACATTTGTAGTATGTTCCAGTACTGAGGTTAGTGTGAGTCACACGGCGTCAATCTCAATGTACAAGTGAAACGACCGTGCACACTGGGTCCTGGATGATATGAATGCGCTCTGTCATTCACGAATCTTGAGGATTCGTAAAGGGTTCCCCCTTGCCATAAAAAGGATTCAATAAAAAGAAAGAATATAATAAAAAGAATATAGGATGGCATACCGAAGCACCAAGAATGGGTGAAATGCATCCGGGGAGAGAGGAGATAGTGGCATATACGTGGCATATATATAGCCTAGAAGCGATAGGTATATATAGTATAATATCTCCAAATCCCTTATGAAGGCAAGGACGTGGAGGCCAACTACATATGTTTTATGGGTATTAAAATAAAATACGCCATAATCATAGGCTCCATAAGACACAGTTTGGCGGAATATTTCGTAATGGTAACGTCAAATGTGTAAAATATATAAAAAGGATTAATATGTATGCATGTATGTTACTACACCAAATCATGTTGTCAAAAAGGGCATAAAACAAGACTGAAAACATAATATAGAATACAGGATAAGAAAGTTAAAACCCAAAGCATAAAAGAGGAACCACGCTCATTGTATTGAAAGTATAAAATAAGTCCTTAGAAAAAGTAAAGGCATATACATAATACATGAATCAGAGAAAAGATTCAAGATTCAAGAAGAATCAGTGTACAAAGTACACAGTATTCCAGAGTACATAGCATTAGGTAAAATGCAACGTACATACGAGCACCCCAAGTGCGCGGATTGGAATTTAGAGCGGAAAGATGAGTTCATTTGTAGAGTATTTAATATTCATAATATCTAGATATGGCAAACATCAGATAACATCATAATGCACAATGTACATGATAGTAAATCACAACACATTACAAGCATAAGTCACGACATATTCTAGAGAGAGAGAGAATTTAGAAATACTAACAAAATGCAGACTTAATCATTTTTCTTCCTTCGGAGTCAGTACAAACTCCATAGTATAACAAACAGGGTATAGAAATAGAAATACAAAGTACAGAAAGAAAACGTACATAATAGAATAAGTGATAATATAAGTATATACATACAAGATATGTATTAGAAATGGTCCATAGTTTTAGTAAATGTAAAATGTACATGTGTTGTTCTTGTATCCTTGTGCTATTGCAATGCAATAAAGCTAAGCTATAGAGAAGCTATAAGATATACCCTATAGTGAAGGGATAAGCAGATTCTGTGTATACTGCATATTATGAGGCGATATAGCTTATCCAAAATCGTTGACCCTCGTATATAATATGTAATATGCATGGTCTCTTAGTATAATAAAATATAGTCTACAGGAAGACATAAGGATACATACAGCACATAACAACAGAGAAATGTTGAAATAAGATAAGATGCTAGAAAATAAAATGAGCTAAATAATAAAAGAAAAGAACATAATATAAGAATAATAAAATAAATGCACACGAAGTAAAAAGAGAAGAGATTTTGTGAAGTATTATAGACACATAATACATAGTACAACGTACACATAAGCTAAATAATTCAGTGAAAGAAAACATTTTAGTCTTGTACCAAGTACATAGTGATATGATGCACACAGTAAAAATGCCGAGAGAGCATTCCTGTGGAAATTCAGTTTAGAATTTAGAACAAACATCCTGCACGAGCAATAATTATTGCAATTATAGTCATTTAGTCACTCACAAGAAATGCCTCATGAACAAAATGAATCAACAGCAGAATAGCAAATAACAAAAATAAGTCTCATGTATAAATCAAAAAAAAAAAAAAAGAAGAGAGAATATCATACGATCAAGATGAAATGACGAAATCAAGAAATAGACATTAAAAAATATCTAGATCACAACATCCGTAGTTAAAACATGACAACGACAAGTAAAAGTATTCCATAATATAAACATGCAATTTTATGCATTCTTCAACATCAAACATCAAAATAAAATATGACAAATATCATAACTACAACAATCATCATAACAATTAATATTAACAACGGATTAAAAGTCGTAATTATGAACAGCCAAAAGAAATTACATCATACATCATGATATTAAACATTCACCAAAAAGATAAAATCAGCAAATACCAAAATACCAATACGACATGAGCGTAATGAAAAACATTATACAGTCAACAGCAAAATAAGAAAAAGAAAAAAATGAGAAAGGCAGGAGTGTACTATAATAGTGAGGATGTAGAATGTAGAATTGAGAATTGAGAGAGAAGAAAATCATCAAATCATCAACCTACAATGAGAAAAGAGCATCATACATTATACAGAAAATAAATGCATTAGAATAAATAGACAATGCATATTCATGCACAATGCACAATGAATAGTGACAATTGTGATGAATGGTTTTTAGTGTGAAGTGGCATGCGGCTAATGATAAAAAAACATACATACATCGAGCACACATATATATACGAATAGAGAACACATACATCTGTGTATTAGTAAATATCAACTATTAAATAACTAGATGAGTATCCGATCCATGGTGAAGTATAGTGAAAAAGATAGTTAGGTATATGCATATAAAATACATTAGGTTTTAATAAAAGTGTTAATTCAAGATATATTATGTGAAACAACATATGACTCTTAGTGTAGTGTTTATAGTCGTACACACAGACGCATAAGTGCAAATAAATGCGTAACGCACCCCTCAGTAAAAGACAAAAAGTAAAAGAAAGAGAGGGCAGGCGTATATAATATATAAATACATGAAGAGAGAATACCATGTAAACTAAAAGTGCATAACGAACAATAATACCATGAACAATAATACCATGAAGAAAAAGAATAATACACTCAGAATAAATAAGTAAATAAAAAGGGAAGAAAGAATACCCCGTATATATAAAATAAATAAATGGTCACAAGGATAAATAAAAGAAATAAGAGAAATCTCCCGGAAAAGAAAGGGATAGATAAAAGTACTAAGGGTTTTCAAATAAATAAATGAAACAATTGTACAAGTGTAGCTATAGGTAAAAATAGTACACATTAGGCATTAGTCATAAGTTCAAGGAAGAACAATGATTTTGCATTCATAGGAGAAAGAGAGTCCGGAAGAAAAAGGACTAAGAGAAGAGAGAGAGTAGGAATATAATGCATAACGAAAATACATATACGTATAAGGGTTCATTTAACTATAGTTTATAGCGGACAATATGCATTTTCTATAGGGCATGAAGTCATATACAAGATATAGGTAGTATGTACAATGTCTTCAGGATGGTAGTCTTTTAGCTTACCCTACGCAATTTTCTACATAGATAGGAGCATATACATACATATTTATATAGGTACAACAACATCATACCATAGTAATTTAAAATAATTTTCCCTACTATTGACTAAAAGAGAGAGAGGATAGTCTTAGTTCTAAGGAAACATAATTATTTTAAATGAAGTAGGGCATATTGAATACTATAACGCACTTACAAAAGGGTGTAAGGTCAGTCGTTATATAGGACTATGCATATATATTCATGAGAGAGAAAAAGAACATCATAATACCCAGAGCCCAAGAATAAAGAAATGATACATGAAATATGAGATGACCATAATGGAAATAAAAGAGAAACAATAATATGCAAAGGAATAAATGAAAAAGCATACATAACATGGGTAAGACACATGAGGTACATACATGCTACATACAAGAATAAATGAAGAATAAAAGAAAATAAGAAAAGCAAATCCTTAAAAGAATCCTAAAAAGAAAAAAGAGCTCAAAAGAAATAATAAAAGACAAGAAAAAGTCAAGAGAGTGTAATATGTATATACAGAGGTTTGAACGATGGAGTTACTGTATGATACACGTGTAGACATAAGTCAGTTACATATTATGTACTGCAGCGCACGCATAAAATGAGAAAATAATACCGCTGAATAATAAGAAAATAGCGATGCCTCAAAATAAATGAGAAGTAAAAATAAAGCGCAAAAGAGTAATAATAATATAATACAAAGATATTATAACGGTGGTGAATATGATGTAACTGGGACGCCTTTACATAATATTCCCCTTCTCAGCGATAATTGATAATAGTAAAGATGTACTATCATAATTACGTGAGAAGTAAGTGAAATAAATAATGAGCATAATAATAACTAATAATGATAAAAATATATTATGATAAAAATGATGAATAGCATGACGAAATAACATGTGTAATATGTAATATGCAATGTTAAAATGCTTAGCAAGACTAACTTGTGTACAATGTAATTGATCACTACAGTGTACAGTCTTAATGCTTCAATAACGCTAAACCTTAATGCTTACAAAATGGTATGTGTAAATATGTAATATGGGGAAAATATTCATACAGCATACATGAAACATGAGAGGAAATGACGAGAGAAAAAGAACTCTCCGGTCAGCATTTTGTAATTCCAGACACCATAAAAACTCACGACCACGACGAATCCATATTCATTTGTCAATTTTAGTAGTCAATATGCAGGACTGGTTAGATAGAGAAGAAATACAGGCAGTATATCTATATAGAAATTTATATCCAGTAGAGCAAAGGCTTATAATAAAACTACCTCATCAGCTTAGACACTTCAAAAAGCACTATTTTCTATATGTCATAGGATTAGCTGACTTCCCAGAAGAATCAGAAAAAGTTGAAACAAGTATACACGTTTCATATAGCACCAACTGGTCCCCTAAAGGACTTAGAGATTGTAAAGATACTTGTATAGCTCAAATAGAACAAAGAACAATCCAGGCAGGAGCTCATTCACATTTCAAAACCGACATTGAAGAGAGCAGAGAAAATACCAAAATACTAATTCAGTCATATCCAGGGATCTTGGTGCATAAAATATTCTCACCCTTCCCTTTCCAAAAAGTAGAGAATGGGAAGAGGAAGAAAGAGATCCAGAAAAATACAGCTAATAAAAAGAGATCGTACCCCGCAGGAAATTAAAGAATATATAAATAAATCCCACAAAAATAACATCATGAGTGAGGAAGACTTAATAAATCTTGAATATATAAATAAATCTAATAGTTCAATCATGAGTAAGGAAGATTTATCAAACTGTGACGAGGAATATTTGAGGCAAATGAAGGTGAGACTACAGCAGGAGATAGCACTAGATGAGTTAAAAGAGTTAGAAAGAAAGGAACAGAGAAGGAAGCAAAAAGAGTGGATTTGTGATAAAATCAGTGAAGCTAAGAAGAAGTCTCAACTTCCCCCAAATAAAAGAAAAACACCGTCAGTAAGTTCTTCTATTGATTGGGACGAGGAGTACGCTATTAGTTGTAGTTCTACGATCTATAATTCAACACAAAATAATAACAATACAAGAAATAAAAATCAGAAATCAGGAGATTCCCCAGAAATAATAAAAGTAATAGAGACAGTATATAGTGACCAGCTCAGTCCACAATTATTTGAAGATAATACAGTCAAAAATAATGAAGAGCAAAGATCAATAGTAGAGAATCAAAATAAATACTACGAAAAAGAAATAAATAAGCTCCGAGAAATACAAAATAAAGCAAAAGCTGAAATAGAGAAAGGATTTCAACACATTGAGACATACAGTGTAAAAGTAAATAATGTGACAAGTGCTTATACTAATCCCACAGGGAACATAAATGTAAAGAACAATAATAGTAAAGAATTCGAGGAATTTCTCGACAGAGAAATTCCAATAGAAAGTGCTTCTAGTATCAGTAATAAGCGGATAAGAGAGGAATACGAGCAAAGTAGAAGCGGAAAACAACCTTCGCGCTTGAGACTTTTGTTGGACAAAAATAGAGAAAAAGAAAGTAAGGACAATGAATTGGAAATAGTTGAAACAGTGAGCGGTGTAGGTGGAAAGGAAAAAGGAAAAAGTTATAGGAATGAGGGAGATACACTGTTCTCCAGACGTGAGAGTGCACATAGTAATCCAGTGGATTCAGGCAACTCATCTCAAATCAGAGGCACGTCACATTCAGTAAGTATAATTTTGGTAATAATAAAAGGCTCAATAACAATAATAATAATAAATAAAACGCTTAAAAGTAAAATGCTTAAAATAATTTAATGCTCATAGTAAAAGCTAAAAGAATACAATAATGCTCAAAATAAAATAATACATTATACATGATAAAATAGAAATCATAATGAAAAGCGCAATATAGACAAAAAGCATACAATAATATAGAGACGCTTATAATAATATGCATGCTAATAAAAATAACAAAAAAGAGCTTACAACAAATATCAAATGCAATAGATATGGCATTAGAGAATTATTTGAAATCCAGAATCATGACTAAAGAATTTAGTGTGATTCAACTCGTTCTATTTCATTCTCATTTCTCACACGTCTTCTTTGTCAAGATTATGAATTTACGCTCTGGTTAGGGATATATGCAGTAGTCATGATAGGGAAACAGACGTAAAATAACATCACAGAGAACGGGAGAATGGAGACAGAGAACAGGAGAAAACGAGGGAAATAATGTATAAAGGTTAGGAATTCATATGATTTATATTCTCTATTTTATAGACTCGATCAACAGTATGGAAACTGTGTGATCGACCAAGTGAATTACTTCCTTGGCAAAATCCTTTCATTGTAGTAGAGGGTGATCCGGATTCCAAAAGAGGCCCAGTAAACACCGTCAAAGTCTACGCCAGAGTCTTAGATCCAAGAGTCCACACACAAAACACAGATCCGGAGACAGGAGAGAAGCACATTCTACCACTTATCCATCGGTACATGGTAGATGTGAAGAAGGAATTTGTGTTTTGTGATGACATCATTAGAAGAGGAAATGACTTCAACAAGATGAGGAAGCGGATTGAAGACCTGATGACAGAAGTTTGTATCCAGTACTTTTCCAAACGATGGCCGTTGTGGAAACATGAACAAGGATATGGGTCCTCAGCCTATCACAAAGTCCAGCCGAGAATTCAGGTGGGAACTTATTTCAAGGCGGAACAGGATGACAACCCATTCTACACCCGATTTCAACTCCAGGAAGACGTTGGTCCAAACATCGGAGTCTCGTCAGGAAGAAATGGGAAAAAGGATTAAAAAGATAAGAAACACTTTTATAAACTATAATAATAAATCTTAATGATAATGATAAAATGCATATAAGATATATAAAATATAAAAGCTCATAATAATATAATATATACAAGCTCAAAACAATAATAGATAAGAACACATAAGAATAAGCATAAGAAGAAATACATAATAATATACAATAGTAATACATACAATATACAATACGAAATGTAATAGAAGAAATAGATAAGGAATAAAATTCGTTCCAGTGTACAAAGTACACAGTCAGAAGGTGAGAGAGAAGAACGGAGGAAAAGTACTATAAAATAATTATAGTACCGCGTACAAAGTACGCGCAATAGAATTTCAATATTATACACTAGACAGTAAGAATTATATACATATAGAAATCTATATGGTAGACTCTAGAATGTAAGTATATGTACATTTGTATTTTCATGTTAAATGTCTAAATGTTGTATGTTATATGTTACATAAGAAAATACTATAAATGTATATGTAAATGTGGTGAAGCATCATTGTCAACTGCTGGTATATGTATGTATGACTGTCAAAATGATCGCTCACACATTCTAATTAAGAAAAGGACCATATAGATAATATTAATTAGATATGGTTATACACATTCCATGACACGAATGATACCATGTAGACACTGCATGTGGAGTATTAAGTGTACCATGAAAAGAGAGAGAGAAAGAGAGAATAATATACGAGAGCGGCCGATGAGCGCTAGTATATTATAGATTATAGAGATAATTGAATGACTCAGTTTTTAACATCAGTACACATCAGAATTCTAATAGTTAATTAGGTAATGAAAAGCTTAACCTACGCATTCTTTATTATAGTTAATTATAAATAGGATTCATATTTAATTGTAGTACGCTGAAGATTTCAACGTTAGATCTCTTACAGTACGTCAACATAATGCACAGTGGTGGTAGATAATAGGAAAATAGGATATTTTCATTTACGCACGCACATTAAGAATATAAAATATTATTATGAATTCTAGAAGTTGTGATAGTAAAGAGAAAATACATCAAACTTTATTCATAAGCATTATAGAAGTTGAGTACTAGATAGAATTTTCTATTGTACAAAGTACAATGTAGAAAATATTTTAAAGATTTTAGATTTTTAGTATGATAGTAAGTAAGCATAGGCGACGTAGTACACGGAGACTAACAAACCGACTATACTGAAATACACTACATACTACATACTATAATACACGCATTATGCGTATAGTATGAGGTTTAAAGAACACATAGTGTAATTTCAATCTGTTGATGCAATCTTCAGTGATGAAATTTAAAGTACATTTGTACACACTAGCATGTTAAAGAATAGAATAAATATTTTAAAAGATTTTTTTATATATCGACACGGTATGTAATACCGAAGTAAAGAATTTTAAAGTAAATTTTAATTTTTGAATTTTTTTTTATAAAATAAATTAAAGCAAAAATAATGTATTTTCAATTTTTGAGTCTTGATAGGTGTTGTCAGTAGTCTTGAATTAAGCACTACTGAAATTCTGTAGAATAGAGATAAACCAAATTTTAATGATAAAAAGAATTAAAGAAATATTTTATGAATTATTAATAGAAGACAAATGTAAAAATAAAAGGATGAAAAGAAAATTAATAACAAGTAAAAATATTGAACAATTTCTCGTACAGTTCCTGAAAAGTAATTTCAAAAATGAGATCATTTGTATGGTAATCCCGACGATAAAATAAGTCAGTTTCAAATTCAACAATCACTATAGCGAAATAAGGAAGTACCCATTATCAAATCCACTGTTAGACAAAACAGCAATTCCCGTCTAAATCAGAGACAATATTAAAATAAATATAAACAAATTAAAAATAAATAATGAGGAAAATTAGAATGGGATAAAACCTCGAATTTTGGTTATGAAATTTGAAGCAATTATAAGTTTCACTAAAAATAGTCAGTTTCAATTTTAATTTCCATTTGCTGATAAATTATAGTTTAATTCAGAATTCAGAAAATAACGGCATGATTAGAAATTGTAGGTAAAAAGAATATGTCGAGTCTAATTCTTCAAGTCACTCAAAAAGGAGGAAGCTCGACGAGGAAATATTGGTTTGGGTTTCAAATAGATGGAATAAGAGCTAATATCAGAAATCTCGTCGAAGATTAGGGATAACGACAATTTTGGTTTAAAATTAGTTGAGTCGTTAATGCCAAGTTAAATTGTTGGTACATTTTTCCCGTTTAAATTAAGAGAATATGGATAAAATAACAAAAAGATATATATAAGAACAATAAAGACATGAACGTTGTGAATTGAAAGTGTACCCAAAATATGATGATAGGCTGCATACATTAAGAAGACGAACTAGATATTTGATAAAACAACTATTTTCCGAAAAGACTAGAGAAATATAAAATATGAAAATAAGACAGATTAAAAAGAAAAATAGAAATAATGACAATTGAATGAAGTACCATTTTTGTAACTTTTCATATAAACAAGGTAGAAATTTTATTTTATTCACCTTTTATCACTTCATTTGGATGATAGGTAGACATTGATTTTCTCCTTCATCAGTTTGACAACAATGAAATAGATCGGTAAAGTCAATCAAATTTGGAAGACGAGGAAATATGCGTCCTCGCTATACAAGTGATACATTTAAGAAAAAGCAAATAAGTTCATAAATATTTAAAGATAATTTTTCAGATAATCAGAATAAAGGTACATTTTCATTCTAGTAATAATAGAATTTACTAATAAAATGATCATAAAGATATATTTTTAAGTCCAACCTTAACAATAGGTCAAAACCAACAATAAAATTATATATCAAACTAAAAACTAGGACATAGGTATCAAACATCCGGTGAAATCGTTTCATCTCCAGATTAAAATATATGAGGAAATAGAGTTGTATCTTCATTTTCCATTCCAGTCTGACACAGGTGAGCTGATCTCACTGTGGGCACCATAAACAAATAATGGACGATAAAATAAACCAAATTATTTTCTGTATCGGCCTAAAGACTGATTCGAATTATGGAGACAACGATCAGGTTTTTATTTAATTCCCCGAGATTTTGCATGTTAGAATCATAACATGCGTAATAATGCGTAAACCCGCGCACGATTTTCCCGTACGTAAAAAGGGACATTTGAAAATTTTAAAATAATAAAGATAGATAAGCAAGAGAATTAAAAGCATCTGAAGTTCCGACAAGTTGTATGCGAGGTGTTTGCAACCAAGCGGACCTGTAACTCCAGGAGAAATTTGAGAAAAGGTTCTTCAGATTTTTGAAATGATGAAATAACTGCGAGTCGTTGTAGATCTTGCATATTCATTCAAATTTTGCAAATAGACAAGAGCTATCTGAGCCTTTCTATTTTCTTTTACTACGACAAGACACGGATCTCGTACTTCTATCTTTTCTGAGTAGGGAAATTAGAAGTTTGGTAGATTTGTAGGATAGGTGGGTAGTTAGTATTACACGACCCCTTCCATTTTAATAGGTTCACCAATTCGTTGTATTTTCGTGAACACTATACATTCCCAGTTTGTAAAAAGAGACAAACAGAAAATTTATATAAACACAATAATAAAGATAGCAATCATGAATTCACAGCCAAACCGATCACTGCTAGTGACAAAAGATTTTAGAGTTTTTCAATTTAATGGAAAGTTTTGGCGGAAACAACTAGCAAATCTTTGAGCTTTAGATAGAATAGACAAGCGATTTGTTCTTTCTGGTTGCATGGTAACAGGACTAGGGAAATTACAATTTCGAAGATGAATTTTGGAAGACAAAAGAATTAAAAAACATTATGGAAATGATAGTAAGAGCGCTACAATATTGGCTTGTATTGTGATATTTCGGATAAATACACATACAGTAAGCCCAAGTGAGCAGCTCTAGACTATTCACATGCTCATACATATTTGATTCCGACTAGTTTTTATAGCGGTTATCATTATGTTAATTGTCGTAATAATGAAGATTCATAAGATTTTGACAAGGTCAATTATTTGAATTATTATTAGGCAATAGAGATAGATACGCCACATTTTTGGGTATCAAAATAGAATTGAATACGATGTCGGATACATCTATTCAAATTATGTATATTAGGTAGCCGAGTCTACATTATACATAGGATTAATATATTATGGTAAGTACATAGGAACCCATAATATATTACTTTGAGAGGAGATATTATGGTAGCATAGTCTACATAAAGGATACATAATATTCTCAATATAATAATAAAATAAAATAATAAATATAATATGATAAATAGGAACGTGACAATATAAAAAGCGAAAGGAATAATACTCGCTAAAGCTCAGAAGAAGCTATGTACCGCATAGGATAAAATGCGATGACCCTTCCCCTTAGGTATAAAAGGTGGCTATAAGTGGTGACATACAGAATGGATAGGAAAAATCCCTGTATATGTATCTAGGCATCAAAAGGATGATAGATTTTGTGAAATAATAATAAAAGTCCGTTCATGATATAGAAAAATATATTTATACACGCCAGGAAAATGCGTAAGAGTACTAGGTAAAAGTACTATAGAAATGTAACATGGAGGAATGCTATAGATAAGAGAAAATGATAATAATAAAAGCACCTCATGTATACAGAATAGGTACATGGTTACACAATACGAAGCATGACAGGTAAAAATGTGGGAGGAGACGACTGGGAGGGGAGAAAGCTTACCCTATGCATCAAGCCTCCATTACAGTCAGAACCAATCACATAACGACGATAATTATAATTAATATACATAATAAAAATATAAAAGAAAAATAATATCTATAAAAAGTTTGTACAATGTTCAAGTCTTGTGCACGGACGAGTTCATAATATGTACATAACGAAAACAAAAAAAATTGTAAACAAAAAGAAACAAAAATATATATGTTTAATAAAACGATAAGGATAATAATTACATAATATAAATAATATTTAGAGGAATTTATATGTGTAAATAAAGATAATACTTATTATGTACTACAACAGGCAGAGAGTAGCACGTAAGTAAGTAAATAAGAAGGTAAAACGTTATTATTCCAAGCATAACCTATGAAATAATGATACACCATATTTATGATGCATAGAGTTTATTACTAATTCATTTGTTTAGGAGAAAACTTATCCAAACGTATCGATTTTACAGGTGGAGGTGTAATGTATTCAATATTATGTATTATAGATAGTATTATTTATTTCATGATCTCAACATCTATGTAAGGTTTAATAATCGTAGCGTAAGTTTCTAAGTAACAGGTACATATGGAGAGAAAGGCTATATTTTATAGTACAAGAAAATATAGTACAAGCGGACATGGTACATGAATCATAATGGAATCACTTGGACCGTGGAGGACCGATAAGAATCAAGCGAGCTGAATGCCGACTTTGGATTTTGGAGTGAGCAGCGCCGCCTAACGAGTCAATGGTAGTACTCGGTGCAGCGAAGGAAAAGCCACATCCTAGGGCCTCACGGCAGATGGTAGTCGTCTGGAGTACACACTACATATCTGGTGATATAATACATATTATAATATATATATGGAAAGTACATGCATTAAAATGAATAATGATGATACTAATAATACCCATGCAGGAATAATAAATAATAAAAGGATGATAATGAATATAATGAATAAATACGCATGTGGTTAAAATAAATGAATCAAGAGTAATAATAATAATATAATAAGGAGTAAAATAGCATTGGAAATGCATAATATATGAATGATTCAGTAATATGTACATGTCAAAAGGTCTGAATAACATGATGTGGTGTTCTGAGTTTTAGTTTTTTTTTTTTTTAAGTACAAGAACTACAAACTACACGCATCCATGCAGACAATGCAGATCTCTTCACAACAACACGCCAACTTATGTATACTATGTGGAGTTCATAGACATAGCCATACCAACGAGTGTCACTGCAGTAGTAAACACTATGAAAAGATGTCAAAGTAAAGGAAAAGAATACAAGATGCAACTATAAGATGATGAAGAAAGAAAACAACATTACAGAAAAATATAAAATAAAACAGAATAATATCCAATCATTTTCATTTTCATTTTCGTTTCATAATTGATAATCATTACATTTTTATCTTTTTATTTCACTTTCATTTTCATTTTCATTCAATCATATGATTATATTTCATTTTAGATTTTTCAAAATAATGTTATAATAGGATTGAAGAACAAGTGTAAAATAGTCTGTAATCATCTTTGTATTTATTTTTATTGAGGGATGTATACCTAAAGATTATACATTTATAAAAATTAGCCTTTTCCACAATCTTGTTATACTAGGTACAAAATTGTATTTACTTTGAACATAAGGAAAGTACTGAGTTTTGTAAAAACACAGGTCCTTTATTAAGAAGGGAGGTGTCACGTGTGTGTCGTGTGATCAGCATGATCGAGCTCAGTAATCCGATGATTAAGGATTATGAGTCAATCGAGATGATATCACTGTTTATGATAATCATCAGTTTATGATATAAACAACTGTTTACTTAGTTACTGAACGCTGAATAAATCGGCAGTCCTGAACTGCATCTCAAACAAGAAACTTCTCCTCTCTCTGGTCAGCTGTGCTCTCATGCCAGCTTGACTAGATGTTAGTCTGTTCACCTTATTACTCATTATTATCATCCATTGATTAGTATTAGTGAATAGATTAGCATCATAAGGATTATGAAGTGAGATATTAGCACGGGTCTCCTTCATACATCTTACATATTCCCCAAAAAGCAGTATAATACCAATAAAACATTATGTTGTACTTTTTACATAGGGGTCGGAACAGACGAAGATGCAATTATCAATGTTCTGACAAAAAGAACCAATAATCAGCTCCAGGAAATTAGAGACGCTTACTGGTCCTTGTATTCAAAAGTGATTTTTTATATACTACTCATGATTTTTTGGAAGCAAAGCTGACTATCCTTTTCATTGTGTCTGTCCACATTCCCATTGTCTCACAGTAAATATTCTCAGTATGCATTTTGACCTGGGGCAATGTGAGACTTGTTCAGTATTTAGTCTGTCTACTCATTTTGACCTGGGGCAATGTGAGACTTGTGCAGTATTTAGTCTGTCTACTCATTTTGACCTGGGGCAATGTGAGACTTGTGCAGTATTTAGTCTGTCTACTCATTTTGACCTGGGGCAATGTGAGACTTGTTCAGTATTTAGTCTGTCTACTCATTTTGACCTGGGGCACTGTGAGAATTTCACTTGGAGTTTCTCTTTTGAAACCAAAATCCTTTCTGCTTTGTAGGCGATACAAAATGTAACAAAGAAACGATGTTTTACTTTACTTTTATTTAACAATGTTTTTTTTTGACAATGTAGGACTTGGTAAAAGATGTGAAGAGCGAGATCAGTGGGAATTTTGAAGATGCCATGGTTGCACTGCTGACTCCTCACTACGACTTCCTTGCAAAAACTGTACATGATGCAATTGATGGAGCTGGGACAGATGATCAAGTACTCATTGACGTCATTTGCACCGAAGAACACAATGAAGAAATAATTGAAATTCAAGACGCTTATGAAAAGCTGTACAAAAAGCCCATGACAAAGGATATTTCTGGAGATACTACAGGCCACTTTAAACGCTTGCTCTTGTCAATTTGTAAAGGGAAACGCGATGAATGTTCTGAGGTTAGACAGGATTCAGAGGATTCAGATGAGAGTGATTGTGATGAGGTTGATTCACGTGCGGTTGAAAAAGATGCTCAAGCTCTTGTGGATGCGGGAGTGGAGAAAGTTGGAACTGACGAGTCCCAGTTTATCAGAATTCTTACAAGCCGCTCGTATCCTCATCTTCGAGCAGTTTTTGAAGAATATGAAACAATTGCCAGTCAGTCAATATTTATGTTTTATTGCCAGCATATCATTTTTTAATTCACATAACACATACCAAATGAAAATTTGCTTTCTACCAACCATTTTGTACTGACAATTTAAAAATGTTTGTCTATTTTATTTAAGGTCAAAGTATTGAAGCATCCATTAAATCCGAATTCAGTGGGGACATTAAACACGGTTTACTGGCCATTGTTAAATGTGTCAAGAACCGACCCCAATATTTTGCTAAACGCTTGCGTGCAGCAATGAAGGGTACAAACAAAATGTTCATGTATCATTAAAATTTCCATTTTCACTTGGAATTTCCATGAGTATTTGAAAATTCTGTTTTGTTTTGTATTTGTTTGTTTTGTCTAGGCGCTGGAACGAATGACAGTCTTTTGATCTTCATTTTGGTGTCACGGGCTGAAATTGATTTGGGAAGCATTGCCAAAGAATATTCCACACTCTACAGTGACAATCTTATTAAAGATATCAAATCAGAGACAAGTGGTGATTACGAAAAGGCGCTGGTCTCCATTTTCGGCCTTTAAATTCATTTTCTCTTTTCCCTCTTATCTATTATTAGGGAGCGAGCGAAGCGAGCTCCCCTTATTCTATCATGTTGTCTGTCCGTCTGTCCGTCTGTCTGTCCGTCTGTCTGTCCGTCCGTCTGTTCTTTTCACAGTTTTAGCCAAACGGCTT
>JABASP010002960.1:0-16573 GCA_019776565.1 Sminthurinus signatus | reverse complement strand
TCTTTTTGTTTTTTATTTTTTTTTAAAGATTGGATTACGTTGGAATTGCTATGCTCATTATGGGGTCATTCTTCCCGTGGCTGTATTATGGCTTCTATTGTGAAAAAGCAGTCAAATTCACGTACATGGTAAAATTCAGGATATACATATTGAATACAACATTTGTATTATAAAAATACCTTGTTTCGTGTCATTCATCCAAATACTGTAATTTTTTTTCCAGAGTGTTACTTTTGTTCTTGGAGTAACTTCCATTGTTGTGTCCCTGTGGGATAAATTTGGAGAACCTAGATTTAGACCACTTCGTGCAGGTATAGATATTAATCTCTCTTTTTCTGTTACAAAAGAAATTAATTTTACTGCTTATTTCAAAGTTTGAAAATCTTTTGTAGTCATTATAATGCATTATACATTATTTATTATTGTGTACAAAGTTCTTCAACTTTGAATACAACTTTTAGGAATGATTGTCTATATGTACACATAAATATCCCTTCAATTTTTTATAGGTCTTTTTGCGGGTTTCGGATTAAGTGGCGTAATCCCAGCTGTTCATTATGCTGTTGCAAAAGGCTGGGTTCATGCTATTTCAAGAGCATCCCTTGGATGGTTAATTCTCATGGGTGTTCTCTACATATTAGGAGCTTTGGTATACGCAAGCAGAATTCCTGAGCGCTGGTTCCCTGGAAAATGTGATATATGGTGAGGCATAAATAATGTTGAATACACATTTTAAAGATTTGAGCATATGATAGAGCTTTTATTGAAAAAATTCTGTATAGCTTTGAAAATGAATTGCATACATAAAATGTAAAGTATAAAGCATTCAATGTTTAATCATCTTTATTTTCTTCCATTATCTAATGTTTTCTTTTTGTTACGTTTTTAGGTTCCATAGCCATCAACTATTCCATGTATTGGTTATCGCTGCTGCATTTGTGCATTATTATGGTATTTGTGAAATGGCCATGCATCGACTTGCTCACGGAGAATGTGGAGATCATGACCAACCACAAATCGTCTTTTCATGAGCAAAAAGCAACAAAATTAGCAACAACAACAAATCAAAATAATTTGTAAGATATAGCAACCATTCTCTCCAAAATTAGACAAAACTAATAATAAAATACAAGACGATACGACGGGAGTAACTAATATTGTTTATTGTTTTGAATTCAGATTTTTATCCTTCAACGTTCTCAACTTGTGTCAGTTCAAGAGTCAAGAAACAAAATGGCCAGAGGGAGAAATCAGAGAAAAAAAGTCAAAGTTCATAAATATTCTATAGAAGTACGAATAACGGTAACTGTAATATAATATATTATTATATCATCACTAGATTATACTTCTGTATAAAAACATTATATCATCTACATCATATAAAGAAAGAAAGATCAGAACGCTACAGCCAAGAACTTACTTTTCAGCATCACTTATCAGTTACACTACATCAGTGAAATTCAGCATTAATATATAATATATAAATTGTGTATTTACTATGTACGATATTGAATATGTTAGTATTATCATGTCTAATATTTATTTACGAGTAACGTGAAAGAGTAGAAGAAAATAATTCATGTATATATATATATATTCAAAAAGTTAAAAATCAACAGCATTTTCCTGTCAAGCTCTCAAAGAGTCAAAAGCAACATTGGAGTATTCTAAAAAACCAATCATTTTTGAGACAAACATATATACATACATCTACATCTTCTTATATAACATATAAATAATTTTTAACAGATATTTTATGGATTCTAGAATAAAACATGTCTATTATCTATTTTATTATCGTCATCATCAGAAGTAGAAAAATGTGACATGAAAAAAAAACTGAAAGCAAAAGTAAATAATATTGTATTATTGAGATTAAGTTTAATGAAATAGGGGAAAAAGTCTTAACACGAAGGATACAAAGTGTTTTTACCAAAAGTTTTTTGTAGTTACAGAATTGATTAATTATTATGGCAATAGAATGCTTAATGATACAATAATTCAAATAAATAAAGACAGGGCAGGTACATGTAACAGTATATGTACTAAATATGTTATGTTTATTTATTTATAAAATAGAATAAATGAATCAATCAAAATTACTTTTTACAAATATTCTATAAGGATATTGAGGATTTAAGAATTTACAAAATCCAAAAAAAAAGAAACACTACAAACTGAATCTTGGTAATCTGGATGAAAACAGCGTTGAAGTGTTGTTTCTCGAACGTTAAAAAATTAAATTCTTAAAAAAATTACAAATTATTGGTGTTCGTTCCTACAACAAAAAACATGGATAATATGTATTATCATAATCACTAACCACTTGAGCAAAAATCGTGTATCAAAATTTTATCATTGAATTGATAAAAGTTTTAGATTACATATTTTTGGAAACTTAATTTTTATGATGAAAACAATGTAAAAGAAAAAAATAAATTTTGAGAAACAAAAAGGAAATCAAAAAAATGTGAATTATGAACTACATAATAATTATGAACAATTTTAGGCATTTTACGACTACTAAAAACTATATATAAAAACTACTCTGTATCGATTAAGCATGGTCAAAGTTGTAACATGTTGTGTAGAATTACTGAATAATTGTATATTCTATGCAGTGTGTCTATATATATATATATATTAGAAAATGTATATGTCAGAAGCCAAAAAGTTGCTTCTTCAGTGTACGGTATTCAGTAACATAAAACTACAAAAAAGAAAAACAAAGTATAAATAATAATAAATAATACATAAGACGTTAATGAGATGGAAGAATGATAAATTGAAATTAAACTACTATAATATGGTAAAGAATCGGTTAATAAAATGTTCAATTATTATTATTATTGTAAACGTAATGAAATGTAAAAACGTTTTATTGCTCACAGGATATTTGTTAAAATTTGAACTATACTATACTAAAACTTACAGAACCCTTGAGTCACTAAAAAAAATAATAAATTATGCAAAAGATCATAGATGAAAAGATGTATAATATGTTACGAAACAGAGGAAACATCAAAATTCGACATGTGTATAGAAACGTTTGTATGTAAGTAGTTAGGTGCGGTTTTTCCTTTTTCGGTTTTACACAAGCTCTGAGAGTTTTGCGCATTTTCTACGTATGTATTATAATTTTTACAAAAACTTGAAAGTTTTTTTTTTTTGCTAGTTCTAAATAAAAGGAGAACAATCGTTATGTTGTGAGTTTCTAGTTAAACTTTTAAAATCATATTTTGATTTTGATTTTCTATATTTGAGAGTGCATAAAACCAAAATAATAATGTTATATATAGAATTTTGTACGGTATACTTATCAAATATAAATACAAAAATCGGTGTGTTAGTAAATAGTACTCGAATTTTTGCAGTTGTTGACGTTTTTTGGAGCTTCCGTTTTCACATATATTTTTTTTTTAATTTTTGTCGAAAATAAAAATGTGTACCTATGTACTTTTAAGTCCAAAGTTTTCATGTACGTAGATAATAAAGTAGGTACTTATTTTTAATTATTGTTGTTGTAATATCGCATATAGGTACATACATTAGATTAAGAATTGTACTTTGTATTATATTATTGAACAGTTAAAATTGTTACTCGTATCCTGCAAGTAAATCGTAATGATTATGAGTACTGGAGTATCAACTACATTTTTAACTTTTAAAATCCGGTTTATAATATGTACTACCTTTGTACATAGTACTATACACTAATAAAAACAATAGGTTTATTAGTTTTCGTTATATATATATATATTATATATTACTGTAACTGTAATATGTTTACATATTATACACCATACGTATATATTGTGTGTATAATATTATGTATAGGTTTCATTCTCATGGAGAATTTATATTGTAAAAAATATATATCTCACATGTATATCATAATATATATCAGATGAATGGTATAAAGACTTCGATTTAAAAAACTGATACCTGAATATTCCAGTATAATATGATTTTTAGAAAGAGAAAAGTTATATCGTTAAAAAAGGAAATGAAATCAGTGTAAATAGGCATCACGAATGTTTTGAGAGTGACCGAGAGTATCACTTTAAAAAACCTACTCTAAAATCAAAAGTAAATAATAATAATATTAATAATTATTATCATTACATGAATATTTTGTGCGTACTAATTATATTGTGGAAGACATATGTAAATCAGAAAGAAAGCAGGATTAAAAGGAAATGATCAATGGTCAAAGATTTTTCGTTATATAATTTTATAGTATACCTACGCGAGAAAGGTATTATATTATAGACACTCTGAAGTACACACATATTAAGTGTTGAAGGAAAAATTTAGATTTTTTCTTTTTTCTGTTGTACACTAATCCAGTTTTTGTCTTTTTTTTCGCTTAGAATATTTTAATGGCTCAAGTTATGAAATAGTTTATTTATAATTCTTTCGTTTTTCGTTTCCTGCTAAGTCGAACTTAATGTACAGTCGAATTTTTGTAGATTCTTACGATAGGATATTTTAATATTTATGGTTTCTGGATTTTTACGGATATTTATATAAAGATTAAAAGGAAAATATTTCATGTGATTACAAAATGCGTATGTATATTAGGTATATAATTTTATTTTACAGTGAGACACTTTCTCTGTAAATTGTAAATATACCTATATACATATACACATCTTTTGTTTCAAGTTATAGTTTTGTTTATATAGTTTATTACCTAAAATATTAATTAAAGATTATAAATAGTGTGTCCATTTTCTAGTTTTGTTATGTAGGCAAGAATCATTATACAGTTTAAAAGTAACAGAGTGAATAATTTTAAAACATATTATATATATCAAAGAAAATCTTTAAAGTAAAAAGAGAAAAAGTAATGAAATATCTTACAACAATAAGTCGTCAATATATTAATGTTGTATGTTGTATACTCGTCATTATAGATTAAGACTACAGTCAAAAACTAACTGAGAGAAAGTCAATTTTTGAGGGGGGTGAGAAATGACGAGTAGAAGGTTACACAAAATAAAGACTACACTTAAAAACGAGTGAGTAGAGGGGAAGAAAAAGTGAAGCAGAGTCTGCGATATTTTTTTTTGTTTGTTTTCAATTTTCAATGTTTATTTTACATAAACACATAACATAATACATCATAAATATACTAATAATATAGTATTGTGTTTAGTAGTTGTAATAATAATATAGAAAGTAATACAAATATTTATACCCTATGTGAATTTCAAATAAAAGTACGTTTAAATATAATAGAAATTAGTATTCAAAATACCTACACACAGTTGAAAAATGTAAACAAAAAAAAGTTGAAGAAACCAATTTTTTTGTGTTGTTATTTATAATGTGTCTATTTAGGAAAAAAAAAGAAAGAAAAGTCAAAAGAGTACATCAGCTTTCTATCTTAAAGAAAAACAGGTTTATTGCACTTTTGAATGTGAAAAGTCAGTAGTTACTGTAATTACTACTCATGGTTTGCGTTTCAAATCTAAGATGTAGGAGATGTAAGTAACCTTAAAAAATAGAAAAAAAAGGAAGAAAAAACAAAAGAATGTGCTAAATATAAAAGTGCATAAACTAGTTTATAATAGCTGTTGTAATTCTTATCCAAGTTTGCAAAACAAAAAAGTGTAACATGTAACATACATATAATAATTATCATTATTATTCTT
Organism: Sminthurinus signatus; assembly: GCA_019776565.1. Lineage (NCBI taxonomy): Eukaryota > Metazoa > Arthropoda > Collembola > Symphypleona > Katiannidae > Sminthurinus > Sminthurinus signatus. The sequence continues at coordinate 10,913 of JABASP010002960.1, read as the reverse complement.
AATAGTATGTACCTCAATAAACTTAACGAATATATATGAAAATCTATACATGCTGTATTATTACATTATGAAACTTTGATCTTTATTTATCAAGAATAGAACTCATAACTCCATATAAGGCTCATATTATCCTTTTCAGCATTTTACCTTTCTACTGAAGGTTTCCATGTTCCATTCTTGTGTAATTTGAAATTAGAAATGGTTCCATTAAACATTTCACGTAAAAATGCATTGCAATCTGGGGACTGACAACAACAATACTGTCTCATTTTAAATTTTACCTTTTGTTCTTTAAAGAAAAGTTTTCAGCATCTTTGGAAAAAATTCATTGTGTTTTCCAGGATACGTGAAGAATAAATGAGAATGAAATAATAAGAATTATTGGTAGTCAGCTGAAGACGAAGGAGAAGGAGAAGAAGGATAGGAAGAAAGTAACAGACATGCATGTATAAGACGAAAATTATGCCTGTTTTTGACCGTCTCGACATGGAAGGCTCATGACTCTTGAGATTTGTATGTACAATGTACAAGACATCCCAACTTTAGAATTTAGAATACGATGTTTTAGTAATAGTAAAACTTTCATCTCTGACACTTTGAATGAAATCTTCAACTTTGCTACAACTAGAATGCATTAAATTATGTACATATTCCATATGAAATGACAAAACTACAAGTTTTTGTTCACGCTTTAAACGAAGACATTCTGAAAATGAAACCAAAAAAACTTGGCCAACTTTTTCTCACCTATAGATTTTCTACAAATAATTGGTCAGTAATGGAGAAAACTAACACTGCATCTGAATTATAAATTTCTAAGTCTACATTTTCCGCCACTGTTCAATGAACAATGAATATTATGTTAATGCTTAACGCTGAGTTTTCTTTTAGGTTGGATGCACAAAGAACACGAACAACACGAAAGCCGCAATTGAAGCAAAAATACTTAAGAAAGTCAAAAAACTTAAAGATAGCTGTATGATATTATGTTGGGGTGAGCGGTGGATACGGCGGAGAATGAGACAAATTGGCCAGGGAAATGAAAGAGAAAGTAAAACTTTCTAATAGTTGCACTTTCTCTTTTTGCATGTATAGATCATGTATCTTCTCGGATCTCGGATAGAATGTAGTATGTACAGACTTTATTCTTTATACAGATTTATGTCATGTATGTTACTGTATCTACTATCTACGCTTACATATTTTCCAATATACATGAATACATAGCTAAACAGCAGACAGCAAACATGTCATGCGTAAGGTGGATGTTTCATAGATATAAACATAATATTATAACATATTTCGTACACATGTATAACAGAAGACACACTACCATTAAGGTTATTTTAGAGTGTCCGCCATCCACTACTTTTGAATTCAAAACAGTAAACATGGGACCATGTTAAAACTTTTGGATGGGGAAGAAGTGATTTAGTTACATTTTGCTCAGTTTTCTAGTTTTCCAAGGTTTTCATATGTGTGTGTGTGTGTGTTTGAAGAGTAGACCAATTCCACTTTTCACCATCTCAAATACCACTTATTCTTCTCATCCTGTACTCTCATGAGTGTGGACTGTAGACGTTGCTCTACTTACTACTTACTAGTACATATCTATGATTCTTCTTTTGTCTTGTGTTTTCTATACAGATATATGATGTATGATACTACATAGGGCTTTTCGATACGATATTGATATGGAAATATAACATGCAAATATCGTTTTTTTCGATATATCGATATTTACATGTTATATCTCCATAACAAATATCGTATCGAAAACCTCTAATACTACATAATATAATGTGATATAATATATAATATCGTATATATTAGACGGGCTTGTCCGTTTGGTTTTCTCAAGTTTTCAGAAACGTATTATTTCCTTCTTAATTCCTCTTGTCGTCTGTCCGCTCTTTGTCTCCTTCTCTCCTCTCAAAATACACAGATATTTCTTGAGTCTGTCCTCCAACTCTGTGTGTACTTTTCTTGTCCTGTCACAAAAATTTTGCCGAGTTTTCACACATTCCCCAAACACGGTTGACTGTACTCTGTACTCTGTACTTTGTAGATTCTATACTACAGCCTACATTTTCACAAGCACCCACCACTTTTTCTGTCCTCCATTCCTCCATTCCTACACACACATGTATACACATAAACACACAAACTAATCTTGAAAGTCTTATCACCCCGCACACTCATACCCGAGTACAAGTATGTTCAAAAAGTAGACACAAGTCTGTGTTCTATACTACAACATTCAGATACTTTTTTGTGTCATACATATTATACTATGGAATGTTATATTTTCTCAGAGGGACAAAGCGAAGAAAGGCGAGAAAGTAGAGGCGGAAAGCTGAACACTGAACACTGAACATTGAACATGTACAATGTACAGTGTGAAGTATGTTTTGTGTGAGTAGAAAATTGTAATTAGTTTATACAACTCTGTATGGACCGAGAATGTTCCTATGATTTCTCATTCTCATTCTTCGTGCTGTACTCTTTTAGACCTATAAGAAATATTTTGTGCTATAATCTCAGTCTTCGAGCTGAATCCTGGTTCTGGTTCCTGGTTGCCAACGCGGATTGGAGGATTTAATTTTGATACATTTATGTATGGATAATATATATGAAAAAGAACTGTTTTCATTCAAGTCTCAGCCTTTGTTCAAGTCCAAAGAAACTATTATACAGTTCTTTATAAGAAATTACACAGTAAATGTATCATGTATCTGTAGGTTTGAAGACAGGCCAAATTATGCAAATATACTAATATTTTACACAGTGTAAAATATTCAAATTTCAGATTTTTAGCAGTTACATAAATTAGATATTTGCATATGAACAAAGCTGCAAACTACCCACTACACATTTACAGATTCTTCTTACTACTTACTACACATTGTCTGTGTGTGGACTTTTGATTTCTTTTGAATCCTCCGAGTTCATTATACAAGCATGCAAATTGGGTGTTCATTGTTCGTTTATTGTTTAAGATTTAATTAAGACAAGGCACCGAACACTGTAAACGGTGAGAAATCGTCCTATTCTTTTCCTGTATATTTTAGCTACTTCCACAATATACGAAGAATTATCGATATCACTATTTTTATGACTATATTTCCAGTCCAAAGTCCAACATTATCAATTACTGTGAACTTCAAAGTAAAAAAACCAAATGAAAAACACCTTTAAAACACTTGAGATTTGATGCTAAATGTTTATAAATGTGGAGCGATTACAGATTACAGATATTCAAATTTGGAATTGGAAACAATAAAATGCAAGTGCGGAAATCCTCCCATTTATTTATTTGCGTGTGCAATGTGCAAAGTCTAGGATCTAGGTATTTGGAATCCGGAATCCGTCTACACTACAGTCTACGCTCTAGACTCTAGACCAGTCCATTTGCAATTCAAATTAAATGAATGCAACGGTGAATCATGAAACCCGTCAACTGCACGAATAGCGAATAGTATATATTCTATATTCTACTTTGTACATTGTGCATACAGAGCATACCTACATATTATAAATATATATATATTATATTATAAATGCTCCGTATGCATCGATGTACAATGTACAGATATGCGGAACGAAGATGACAAGACGAGGAATGGAAGAAGAATAAAAACTTTTCTGGGTGGGGAATACCAAGACGAGGCAAGTTGACTGAAGGCTAAAGTTGGCAGTTGGTAGACAACCCAAGAGAGTGAGAGACAGAAAGAGAGAGAAAGAGCAAACCCATACAAAAGGAGAGGGAAAGGAATGAAAATGCAATAAAAGGGCTCGATGAAGAAAAATCGATGTATTCTCACTCATCTGCTGCACATAATGGTGAATGGTGAGAAGGAGCGAGAAAGAAAGGTCTTCGTTTGGCCGGGTTCTTCCGCCAAATTTTCTCTCTCTTTGTGTACACTCTGACTTGATTCCATGTCATTAGAAACTATGTGTACTATGTACAATGTACACAGACAAAGTACACATACAAAATACACAGAGACAGAAGTAGAAGCAGAAGCAGGAGCAGAGCTCCAGTAGAGAGTAGAGAGTGGAGAGTGGAGAGTGGAGAGCTGCAGATGAAATACCATGTTACTTTTAGGTTAGTGTAACTGGAACGACGTTTCATGTAAAAGAGAAAAGAGAAAAGGCCTTCCACTCAACTTTTAACCCACTCTAGAACTCTGAAAACAGAAAACAGAAAACAGAGAAAGAAAAAGGATCACCCATATGATTAAAGACCGGAGTCTGAAGTCTGAGACTGAGATCGACCTATATTTTATATTCTATATTCTATACTTTACACTCCACAATATTATACATACTAAACGGAGGACGGAGAAGACTAAAACGAGAATGATTTCTTATCGTCGATTAGTCTGTGGTTTCCTCTCTTTCTTTTTTTCTCCCCCCCTTTTTTTTCTCCTTCTCTTTTCCTCTTCTCCCATTTTTATATGTTACATACAGCATACAGTCATTCAGTTTTTTACCAAGTTTTGCTCCATTTTCCTTTTTGCCATCCTCCATCTCTGTATTCTGTACTCTGTATATATGCACTTTGTTATTTTTTTCACCCGACCTTTTTCCCATGTGCAAACTAAATTCATATTGACAGACAATGGTTCTGGTTCTGGTTCTGGTCTGATTTTGGTTTGGGTTGGTTTAGTTTCATTTTGATTTCAAGTCTAGATTCTACATTCTAGATTCTGCATTCTAAATTCTAAATTCTAGAATCTAGATGTAGGGAGGGAAAGAGCAAAGTAAACAGAAGCGGGAAAAGGATGAGAAGGCTAAGAAATTCTTATGAGGAATAAGAGAAAATCCCAGGGATTTACTATTTCCTCATTCCTCATTCTCCATCTTTTTCTTCGTTTCATTTTGTTTTTTTTACCTACCCCTACCTCCACTTCCACATTTCTTGACGTACTTCCTACACCTACTGTCTAAACTCTATACTGTCTACTGCTATCATCATGAACTTTGAATTTTTTATTTTGTATTCCCTTGTTGACTCTACCGTTTTAACCGTTAACCGGTTCTTCCCTTCCTTCCTTTCTTTTTTATTTCTTTTTCTTTTTTGTAAGGTTGAACTATTGAATTGTAAAATTTTCCTAGAGTTTTTAGTAAGTTTCATCATACCTTGTAGTTTAGAACTCAGAATCCATGTATTGAAAATATAAAAAATATTAATGTCTAGAAACTATAGAATCTAGAATCACAGCATTTGGTGAAAAGGTGAAAGTTTGGGTTGTAAAATAAAGAAAATGAAAATGAAAAAGGTTTTGAATTTTCCTCACTTATCGATTGATAATTGATAATACGATAAAACAGCTTATTGAGATTAGCTACTAAATACTAAATACTACTACTAGTGAAGCAAGATGCAAGATATATTATTATTTTTTAAAGACGCTAATAAAAATGAAGGGAGATGAAAGATGAAATGTTTATATCTTATATCTTATATTTTATAATAATAAATTGTATTGTGTTTTGTGCATAATATTTTCTATTTTCTAGTTAAAGTTGTGAGATTCAAAATGATTGAGAGACTAATGACCGTTCTATCATTAATTGTGAGAACAAAGAAAATGTCAACATGGTAGTAAAGTAAAGTTAAATAAAAGAGTAGAGAACAGAGTATAGTACATAGTAAATGGAAGGATGACGGATATACATTATAAATAAATACTAAATCCATGGTACAGTGGTACAGGGACGGAGAAAGAAAGAGAAAACAGATGCTGCAGTAATAAATAAACATAGAAATTGTATATTGTAATTGTATAGTAAATTTCCCTCTCTTATGAATCGTGGATAGTGGATAGTGGATAGGATACCGGATACACAGACAGAGAGAGAGAAAATAATACATGCAAAGAAAACAAGAGAGGATGACGAATCCGCACTCCCATTTTCCATAATCCGCAAATTCTGAATATAATGAATCCAAGTATAAAGTAGAAAGTAGAAAGTAGGAGCACACAGTATACTGTCTACTGTCTACTGCCGCTGCATTTGTGTTCTCTTTCCCTTTCTCTTTACTCTTTACACTTTACACTTTCTCTCCGCCTCGCTTCACGGCTCATCGTGTGTCCTTCAGCTATGAGCTATGAGGAAGGTTTCCCAACTCACTCTTCTCTCTCCTGCTCTTTTCCACCGCGGATGCTTTTCCTTTCACTGTGTATTTTGTATACTGTACACTGTACAGCGTACACTGTATGCGGTGTACAATGCCATTCCATTCACCATTCACTGTACACATTACAGTAGGAAAGTTGCAACTTATTTTCAAATGTCAAGGGTCAATCTGAAACACGGATTGACTGATTCTATATTCTAGATTCTAGATTCGGATTCTGCATTGGCTGAGTGCTGAATGCCCAATGCTCAATGCTGCAGGCTGCAGACTGCAGGCGTTTGACTGCTATACAAACGTTCCTTTCATGTAACTATAGTTATACGCTGTAGACAACTTTCTCCTTTAATATTAACTTATGTAGAACTGAAATGCCTAAATCATGCATTCATCATACTTCATACTCTTCATATTATTCAGTATTTAAGCCCATCCTTTAATCTTCAAAGAAAAAAAGACTGTCGAGATTCCAGGTCTCATCCTATCACCATATCGTAATATGCTGCCAGTATTATAATAATATCACATAAGATATAATGCGTGTGATAAAAGATAAAAGTATAGACAAATAAATGTACAAGTGATTTCTGTTTTCTATTTTAAAAGATATTGTAATATATTTTATATAGTACTCTACAATCCTTTTTTATAGTTCATAGTTTATACATATCAATTTTCCCACCGTGTGAAAAAAAAACTTAAAGGTCATCATTCTCAGTTCACAGCGGCGTTGTCAGTGCCAGTGCAAGTGCCAGTGGCAGTGGCAGAACCAGAACCACCATTACCGATATAAAAAGGAAAGTAAAAGAAAATGAAAGGGAAAAAAGTCAACTTTACTTTACTTGATATTAACTTTTTTCAAATTTTTTTACATGATGATAATTAGATCAATCCATCACAATTTTTTTTATCGACTCTCTCTTTCTCTCTCTCTGTATTTTTGCTTTTATGAAACTCTGGAATGGAATCTGGAATGTCTTGCTTCTCTCCTCTTCTTGATCGATACTTTTATGAATGACAGGGTTTCTACTTTCTACCACATTTTCCTTTTTCTCCTTCATATTTGATATTTCTTGTTATTTGATTTTGGGATTTGGGGAAAGGGAAGGGGAATGTACAAAAAAGTACTTGTCTAGCTATATAGATGTAGAGGAAAGTATGTATTATGTAGATAGAGTGTCTAGTGTCTATACATAGTGTCTGGTGTCTACTCCATCGAATGTGAGATGTTTAAGTTCTCTCTTGCTCCTTGTTCAATATTAAGCATCGGATATTGAATATTGAATATTCAACATTCAACACTTCTGCACGTATTTTATCCCGTCCCATTTTTTTCATTCAACTAAAAGTTTTTTAAAAAAAGAAGCCTTTTATACATTATAAATTTATGCATTTATATTTTATGTACAGTAAATATGCATTTTGAGTTTGAGGTTTGAGTGACAGGGAACTTTTCACTCACTCATTCATCCATTCTCAACTCGTGGAACAGCCCTACAGATATTTGTATATTGTATATGTATATCTGGGTTCTTGGTACTTTAATAAGGAAATCCTGTTCAAAATTTAGAGAACGTAATCAACGTCAACATATCGGAAATATCAAGCATCAAGTATCAAGTTTCTATGTAAAACCTGTAAAATGTCAAATTTAAAAGATCTAAACTGAATTCTGAATTCTGGATGAAAAAATGTATGTACTAAAGCAAAATGAAATATGTTTTGCGGAATTTCGTGTTATTGTTATTACTGCACTGCTTTATTGCAATTTACAGTTTACATATAATATTATTTATTTCAATCAAATTTACTCACTTGATATTTCATACTTCATGCATGTACATTGTACATGTGTCTATATTATATGACGCAGGTAAACTATTCTGAATCACGGGACGGAAAATCAAAAACCTTTGTTATGCATTTCTACAATTATTATTCTTTTACGTTTTAGAATTCTGTAGTAAACAGAAATGAGTGTGAAATACAGAGTTTACAGAGTTTTAGCATATGAATATTTACATGCTCAATAGTAAATGGTAAAGATTTTGAGCTTGCTCTTACTCTTTTCTGAGTATACTCAAAGCTTAAAGCTCAAGGCTCAAAAATAAATACTAAATACAAAATACTAAATATGGTACAAAAAATATACAATACACAATACAAATATTCAAGTATAATTACAGAGCTTAAACGTGAAGGAGTGGATATACATTTATGTGCATTGGGTTTTTGCTTGTTAATTCCTAATGAGAGTTCTCATCATAATTATAATTAGTATCGTAAATCCTTTTTGAATTGCCCATAAAGGACCTTCCGTATGGTTAATGGTTATTCCTTGTACGTTTTACGTAGCGAATGAATGAATTTCATTTTGTTTTGCTCAACGACCAACACTACATGTTATTTTCTGTTGTGTAGAGGCTAATCATATCAAGTAATACTGTAGTCTGGTTCTGGTTTTTGGGTTTTAGGTTTGGTTTCACCACCGTAACTGGTAATTGTAAAACAAGGCTGTAACTGCACATAATTAAACGTCTCCAGTATGAAACTAGACTAATTGGAACAGGAGAACCCGCTAATGAAAACAAAAGTTTGGAGAAAATGGTGTGGTAAAACACTTTGTTCAAAATCAAATATATACTCACAAGTGTACACGTACAAGTATGCAAGATACAAGATACAAGGCATGTCCAAATACTAAATATGTTTCCATCAAAATGGATAGCAGATCTACTGACTTGATTCTTGATTCCTGATTTTCAGCTCTCATTGAGAGTGTCCAATTCAATTAAACATTTTGAATTGGAAATAATATAAATCGTGTTAAAATGCAAAGGTCATGAAAGCCATTGAGAAACTAGAAACTAAAGTTTTTTAATCAAACTAAAATAGTCTAAAATATTTTGTAGTAAAAGATACATTTGATTTCATGTGATCGCATCTTTTTTTTGTATTATCATTGATTATGGCAACTGACAACCTTTGTAAGTTTTGAAATTACAGAAGCGGAATCCGAATCCGAATCCAAATCCGAAATCCAAAATCCAAAGGTCACGACTTTTATGAGAAAATGAAATGAGCATGGAAACCGGAGAAATGAAGAGCATCTTTATTACTATTATTATTATCATTATTTATTTCCAAGTAACCGTCCTTCAGAAATAATTATGTTTTCCTGGGAAAGTGTGCAGCGCTGAAATTCTAGGTTTCACTATTTTACTATTTTACACTCGGGTGCACTTTTCATACACGGGTTTGAAATTGAAAGTAAAATGTGTGTCAGAAGGACTGTAGAAGACTCCAAATATATTTCAAATGGTATGAGATTTTCAGTCGCCCTAATGTTCTTTCTGAGATTTCTTAATCAACCAACTGCAGATGGAATTAGAATTTTGTAGAAGAGAAGAGATAGTAAATTGTCAAATAGTGTAAAAATCGGTGATGATTCTGTACAACAGACAACTTAAAATCTAGTATACATTTCAATTTTTTTCATTTTTAGTTTGCTTTGTATTTTGTATTGTAATGTGTTTTATGAAATGATGCGATATGATATTCAAAATTGAAAATCGTTTCAATTTCCGATGCATCTTATGTACTATGTACTGTAAAAATTCTTCCACCTACGTGCAGGACAAAAACATGCATATGTACATGAATGTTGTGGTACATGGTACGAAATAGGAAACATTTGGTGCTTGGTTGGTTGGATGTTCGTGTGAAATTTTGGTTTCTGGCTTTCTCTGTTTTTCACTCTGGCAGGTTCCGTTTTTTTGGGTTTGCCTTTGCCTTTGCCAAGGACTGGAACACAGAACGGTGGAAGACGTATACTACTACTTACTGCTATAGTGGTACAAGTAGGATTCTAACTTTGGAATCCAACTCCAACTCCAACTGAATTTGTTGGAGTTTGAACATGATGTGCCCGCTCATCGAAAATTCTGGAGAAGGAGAAAAGCACGCAGAGAGAGAGAGAGAGAGAGACAGAAAATAAAGAGAGAGAAAGTATTTTTCCGGGTTTCTTCCCTTTCTCTTCTTTCTTTCCGCTTCCAGCAACATCGCACCGCACCACACCACACTATGTACAATGTACACCACACCGTCTGCCTCTGCCTCTGACTCTGCCTTTTCCTTTGCCTGCTTTTCCCATTTCCCATTCTGCCTCTCACAGAGTTCCACTTCTCCAGTTCTCGAGTTGGAGTTGGAGTTTGAGTTCTAGTTTCGGCTGGAGTCTGCTTTCTCCATCTCCGTCTCGTCCTTGTGCCTGTGCCTGTAGTTGTACTCCTGCTGCATCCAGGATGCCTAGAATTGATCTGATGTAATCGAGTCTAGAGAGTCACGAGACAAGCCTACGCTCGCCAAAACTGGAGCATGGAGCATGGAACATGGGGTATGGAGTTTGGAGTAGAGGATAGAGAGGGTACAATGTATGCGGTATACAGTATAAAGAGTATAGGACAACATGGCCCATAACTATAACTATAACTACCGTTGGAAAACTCACATGACACAAACTCTGAAAACATTCTGTTCACTCTTCCCTCTTCCCTCTTCGCTCCGGCCTGACGTCACTCTCTTTCTCTCTCCTGCTTTTCGCTCCACTCGGCTCCACTCTCAACTTCCAGCGACCGTGTACAGTGTACAGTAGACCTCTTCATTTTTACAACTTTTTAGAAAATCCGAAGTGCCACCCCGTCATATCGTTCCTTTTGGTGTAGAAACTAACCTCTAAAAATATCAGCTCATTAAAATTAGGTTTAGAGGT